>CM074721.1:328084314-328377793 GCA_037306005.1 Rhinophrynus dorsalis | reverse complement strand
TTATACTGTGTATCCCCTCTGGTACCTCCCGATTTCTCTTGTACCCCCTTTTCCCTTCTTAATAGAAACTGATAAATAATAATAATTATAATAATATTATTAAAAAAAAATATATAAAAATAAAATCTATGTGACATGGCAGAAATTTAATTTCTCCCTTATGTGCAGTTTGTATTTCACCTTTTCAACTTACTAGTTAACACCAAAACACTAATTTCTTGATCAATGAAAAAGTAAAATAACCAAGTTTAATAACTTACATATACAAGAAATGGCAAAGAAAGAATTCATATAAGAGCCATTTCTTATTTGGCATTAGTGCAACAAAGGCAGGAATATTCTAAACACACCCATATAAAACATATACTAACTGAAGCGGTAGAGATCAATAACCTGGGGAGCATCATGAGGGGTTCTAATGCCCACCAAGAAGGCTGAATTGTATTTATTTTTTTGTTGCCGAATGCCACTAATAAAAAGTGATTGCAATTTGGCAGTACACTGTATGAGCTTGGCACAGCGGAAACAGTCCAAACCCATATATATCATACCCCCTTGGCATTCTGGGGTTAAAGGAACAGTAAACATGTTGGGAAAATATTTGCGTTATAGGGTATTTTTATGTTAAGTAAAATAAGGGTACTACCACTAAGAAGATTTTTCATTTAAAGCTTATAGCTCAGCTTTTTTTAATGGCTATTTTCTATTGTGGCCATCAGGTGGTGCTGTTCCTAGCACTATGGCGAGTCATAGCAGTGATTCTCAACCATGATGCCACAGCACTTTGGGTGAGCCACGGACATCCATTTACAGTGCTCCCTTTTTAACATAAAGGCTGTGAACGTTTACTTAAAAATGTCTAATTATGGACATGAATATACACAAAATGTTTTTAATATTTTGATTGCGAGAGCTTAGACTAACTACCGGAAAATCTCTCGTATAAAATGGACTGAAATGATAATGAGATGGATATTCAAAATGAAAAAGTTAGTACATGAGGATGAGATGATGTGGATGAATCAGTCTTATTAGTAAGAAGCAATCTGTCAACTTTCCCAATCAATCCTGGTGCAGCTCTTCGTAAAGGGTGTCCCTGTACACCACAATGGAAAATCCAATCTGCAACAATAGGAGCACAACAAGAGACAGAGAGAGAAGGGCTCTAAGTGTAGACTTGAGAACCACCTGTAGAACCTTCCGGCCAAAGACAGCCTCAGCCGAAGGCAGGACATCAACATAGTGGTGTTTGGTGATCGCATGCAAGGAGGAGCAAGTCACAGCACTGCACAACTGTTTAATCGAGGCCTGATTCTCGTAGGTGCAAGAGGCCCCCACAGACCTAGTGGAATGCACTGTGATCTTAAAGGGAACAGTTTTCTTCCAGATCTCATGCAACTGGTGTATGGTGGCCTTCAATAGTGACCTTGGAGGTTGTCTGACCCACTCTTGAATCCTCAGGAATGACAGAGTCAGCCTTATACAAAGGCTCAGTATCATACACAAAATGTAAAACTTACCACATCCAACAAATGGAGATCCTTCTCGTCAGACCTGGGGTCAGGATAAAAGGAAGGCACAACAATCTCCTGACTGTGGAACACAGAGACCAATTTAGGAAGAAATGTCAGAGAGGTTCTAAGCACCGCCTTATCCTTATGAAAAACCAGGAAAGGAGGTTTACAAGACAAAGCTTGAAACATTTTCTTCCTCAGGATGTTTGCTTCAAGAACCATGCAGTCAAAGCCATTTTATCCACATCCTCATGCCACAGGTAACCTTGGCGCAAAAGATCCGATCTGGGAGGAAGGTGGAGTGGATCCTGAATCAAAAGACTGTCCAGGACAGCAAACCACGCCCTCTTGGTCCAGTAGGGGTCGACCAGAATAACAGTTGCTCCATTCATCCTGATCTTTCTGAGCACCCTGGGAGTAAGAGGAAATGGAGTTCCATGGAATAAACATGTTAGCAAAGGCCAGAGGATCTCTCCTCCATAAACAGATCATCAGAATCTTGCCTTTTTCCTTGGTGGCAATGAGTGTAACATAAAGAAGAGGCGAGGGGTGCTTCATGCCCCATCATCTGGGTCAGGCCCACCTCACTGTTGTGCATGCAGTGGCAATGCGGCTGCTTACCTTGTTCTCCCCTCATCTGTGCTGTGGAGTCAGTGCAGCCATTTGTATAATTGCTCCTGCCTTCTGTTGTTGTTTCCTTGCGCGCATGTTACAGGCATACTACAGGTGACTCACTCCATCATCCACTTGGGTCCTGGCGACATGCTCCGCCTGTTGCCATCATTTACTTGGGTCTTGGCCTTTATAAGCTTAGCTGGATTAGGCTCTCTGCATCAGCTAAGCTTTTAGAATTGGGCTAGCATTGTTTGAGCAACTTGCAGTGTTTGACCTCTGGCTTCCTGTGACATTCTCAATGCCTGGTGAGTCCAAGTACCTTGCTGTGCTGCGTATAACCCTGCTTATCCTGACCATTCTTTTGCCAGCTGTTCCAGTGTATTGAATTGCTGCGTATGCTCCTGGTCTGTCTGAAATTCCAAGTTTACAGAATCCCAGTAAGTCAGCTTTTGTTGCTGTTGGAGTTTTATATTCTCTCCCTGGGGTCAGTGGTGCTTAGTTTATTTTTGAGGAGGTTCTCCTGGGTAACCTCCAGCTCATCAGAAGGGCGCTATCTAGCTTTGCGGCTAGCAACTTTATATGGCTCGACCATAGAGCAATCCCTTTGAAAGTAACCTACATACCAGTGCCCTGCTCCCAAGCGTTGCCCATTAGCTTCCAGTATTACTGATTCTTGTTGGAGGAGCGTTTCCTGCTCCTTCCTGTTAGAACTGGTGTTTACTCTGGCCTCCATTCCTAGTATCTAGCGAATGTTCCAACTCTCCTGGATCTACCTCTTGGTGACTGAGAAAGTCTGCTAGAATGTTTTCTACCACTTGAATGTGGACGGCTGAGATGGCCAGAACATGGGCCTCCACCCTACCGAGAATGTACTCCACCTCAAACTAAGAGGCTGCACTGCGAGTGCCCCCTTGGGGACTGATGTATGCCACAGCCATGGAATTGTCCAACTAAACCCTCACTGGCTTCCCCAACAGAAGTGAGGTCCAATACAGGTCTCTATAGTTCTCATGTGGACCCGAGAGTAAGGTACCACATCAAGTGTTGACACTAGACTACCCAGAACTCTCATATACTCCCTTTTCTTGACAGAGGGCTACTCCAGGGCCGGGATATTTCCTGTATCACAAGAAGAATGTTGTCATCTGGTAGAAAGACTTTTCCCTGATGCCTATCAAACCTTATCCCAAGGAACATAGTACCTGTGAATGCACTGGAGAGGAACATAAGTGGACCAAGGCACTCAAAGTTTGACTTACTGGTCTTCTGTCTTCATGTTACCATTGTAGAGAGAAGGAACAGAGCCTCATGAGACCGTTGGGACAGATAGCTTGTCAGCAAGATTCCCTCCACAGGGCTTGAAAGGACCACAAAGTGCCTGTACACTGGTTAGTTCACTACTGGGAAGCCTAGTAATGGTAACCCACCTAATGGGGAACTGTATAAGAAAATAATAAAATTGTAAACAAAAAAAAACAACCTAAGACTGTGTCTTGCCCTGCCAGATTCAAGCTGGACACAAGAATTCTGGGTAATAGTTGAGCAGGAGGGAGTCTCCACCCATAAGACAGTCTTTTGAAATGTGTCATGCCCACCAGGAGGAGGGACTCCACCCTGTGGTACCTGTGCTCCATATTGGACGTAAGAGAAAGGGATTTTAGAACTTAATGTTTAAGATAAAAAAACAAAAACATGCTATAGGCTTTATCCTTACGAGTGAAACAAGAGTACTACAATTGCTAAAAGGTATTTTATCTAAAACAATAATGCAGTTCAGAGTTGAAATTTGTAGGTGCAATATATCAATAGCCTGAAATTTTACAGTGCACTGTTGCTTTACCATCCTATGGACAGCTCTGGACAGTTGACCATACACCTGCATAGGATGGTTTATCAGCAGCACTGTGAAATTTCAAGCCTTGGAGATGCAAATAAATAATAAAAAAAAAAAGAGTATAGTCACTGAAATGAATGAAGTGGCTCTTCAAGAGCTCAGACATAGCAATATCTAAAAATAAATACTTCATCGGAATGGTCTACAAACGTGTGCCTGGTTTGCAAGCACACGTTGTAGACCATTCCGATCAAGTATTTTTCTTTAGGTATCGTTATGTCGTCGCTCCTGAAGAGCCGTCATCTGGTCCCGGGACCAGGATCTCATGTCGTCAGCTATACAGCTGACATAATAGAAGGGGGAGGGAGCAGATAAATTTATTTTCTTATATCTCTCAAACCATAACGGTTTGAGAGAAAGGATTAAGCGCATTAAAGGTTTTTTTTATTGCAGCTACCTTTTTTGGGACATTACAATCCCCTTAAGTATTTTGCATAAAACTCTATGCCTAAACCTTACCCTAACCCACATATACCCTGAACCTGCTTAATTTAGCAAAAACTACCTAAATTACAAAAAAAAAAAAAACTACATAAATAAAAAGGGGGGTGTGTGCAAAACAAGATCAATTGATCACATTGCTTATAGTAATCAAAGGGTGGGGGTTATTTTTTATTTTTAACAATGTATCAATGCTGGAACACTTTGTAATAGTCTTCTCTGTTTCTCTTCTCATGATCTGTGTGAGGAGGGAGACAGAGAGAAGTGACAGGAGCAGTGTTTACAAACACTGCCTCTGTCATATAGCTATTAACACATGATTCGATATTTTAGCAAATAACTTGTGCCAGCTGAAACGAAGCGGTCCGGCACCAGAGCACTTAGTAACAGCCTTCTCCCTACTCTCCCATCTCGATAATGTGGTAGCAATAAGTTAACCCATGACATGGCAGACCGTCACCGGTCCTTAACACACAGACAAATATGACTGCCATCATACTTAATTGGTTGTTAATGAGTTAAAGTGGAACTATCACCACAATTATTTTGAGCCCCAAATCCTAATTACAATAGCGGTATGCATCCGTGTAATTTTATTTTCAAGAATAATTGCAGCATTAGTGAAAAATATAACTTTTAAGGCAGACAGGCAGCGCAAGAGTCTTGCAGTTGGCGCTCAGCGCCATCAGTCCCTTCCGGTGCCTTAAGGTAACCAGGCATTCAACCACCAGTCATGGAGGTGAAGGAGATGGACAGCGCAGACTCAAAGATGCCTATCTGCAAGGTGTCTGTGCTGTTTCCCGCTGCTTGTCTGGCTAAAAAGTTCTATTTTTCACTAATGCCAAAATTATTCTTGAAAATAGAAGTACGTATACGCATGTTGCTATTATATTGAGCCCCAAATCCTAATTACAAGTGTGATGATAGTTCTGATTTAAAGGATTTAAACAGCAGTGAATGAAGCAGAAATGATGTAAAATAGTATTTGTAATAGTAGACTATGGACTCACTCATCAGTCCTGTAGAGTGCCAGTGCATGACCTGTAAAATCAATAACATCCTGTCCCAAGTCAAATTTCTTGTACACATCACGCATGTTTGTTTTCTTGGGGTCTACTCCTTCTAGGGTTTTGCAATCGTTCTCATCAAAGTTAGCAATGTAGCTCAGGAATCTTCTAAACCGCCGCTTCTCAAACAATCCCATCAGACCTTGGATAAAGAAACAAAAAAACAAAATGAAAGATGCGCACACACCTTATTAAGTTTCCTTAAGGACCAGAGTAATGAGCAAAGCATTGCAAAGCAATGAGTTGCACATCTCTCTGCTCATAATGAGCTGCACACCCCTGGCATTCAAAGGGTTAAGCAAGTCAATCAAAGCAATTCAATACTGGATATATTTCAGTTCCTTTCCACTTTATCCAGAAGCCATTGATTGGGTGTGTGCATTATTGGGCAGTGTTCTACAAATGTAATCCAACACCTAATACAGAGTTAAAAAAACATACTAAATGTTGTCAACAGCACAAGATAAAGACAAAAAACGACACCATGAGAGATATCCTCTGTATAAAATCCTGAATACGTAGGGGAAGCTCTGTATGTGGAGAGAGTCTTCTAACTGCAAATCTGCACGGTCCTAATCCCCCCAAATAACACTGCACCATATGTAAAAAAATGTGATAGTCCCTAGATGCATATGATGTTACTTAGAACCTAAAGGTGCAGCTCAGTAAGCTAAAGAGGTGCAGTTCTGGAGCAAACCAACTACACCAAAAGGGAGATATTAAGCCTTTGAGTGCCAAAGGGGTACGCAACACATTGCAAAGCAATGCGTTGCGTACCCCTCTGGCACTCAAAGGGTTAAAATTCATAGTTATTTAATTGGGATTTTTAGATCCTGGGATGCTAGATGTCTCCACACACTGTAATATGTTGGAAACCTCCAGAAATCAAGGGGATAAAATCCCCATTGAAACAAAACTTATTGTAGGAATTTTTTTGTCCCCTATGGTGCAGTTTGTTTGCTCCAGAATTGCACCTTAAATGCCTAGCCTGCACAAGATACAAACATGTTTAACTACTCACTGGATGCCAGGGCTTCTGCCTCCGTGGAAGGTACTTTGTAGATTTTCCCTCCTTTGTACACAAAGCTGCCCTCAATAACTTTGAAGTCCAGATATCGAGTCACTTCTGTGTAAAGCAACATCTTCACCAACTGACCTAAAATTCAGAGAGCTGTTTAGAGAGTGCTGAAGCAAATCAAACCACGGCAAATAATTCAATGCGATACAAGTAGAAATGTAAATTTAAAGGGATAGTAATACTTAAGTCCTATTAAAAATAAATGTGTTGCCCCCAGTGTCATCTTTCAAACCTTTATGGTTTGAGAGATAATCGCTCCTAAAGTTGCCCTCTCCCTTCCCCGAAGTCAGCATTCTAGCTGACTGCAGGGAAGCCAGTCGTACGAACATCAGGTGGTTCTGCAGCACAGCCAAGATCGCGTTAATAAAAAAAAAAAAAAAAAAAAGCTTTCACTGAAATGGTCTTCTACATGTGCTTGGTTTGCAAGCACACGTAGAAGACCGTTTTAGTTATTTATTTATTTATTTATTTTTTATTAACCCGATTGCGGCTCTCTTCAGAGCCGCCTGATGATCGTACGACTGGCTTCCCTGCAGTCAGCTAGAACGCTGACTTCAGGGAAGGGGGAGGCCAACCATAAAGGTTTGAGAGATGACATTGGGGGGCAATATATTTATTTTTAATATGACTAATATAGGGATTAGTAATACAAGTATTACTATCCCTTTAAGCACTGAGCTTTAGAGACATAAAATCAGAGGTTCTGAATGTACGAATGCCAAAAAAAAAAATAGTTTCTGCTTCTAACTATATTTTGTAGCAACACTCTTTTTATTTATCACAAGGAAGGCACAAACAAGTATAGCCACACACTGGATGCTTTGCAATAAACTGGAGATCTGTGACATCCAATGAGTTAAACAAAATTGGCAGTCTCCAGCTTTCCAGCTTTGAAGAATAACCATCAGCAGCAAGTCAATGGTCTTCCAAGAATGACAGGAGCTGTAGTACCACAGATTGTCAAAAGTTAAATTATAAATATGAATACACAATATTCATTTGCAAACTATGTATATGACAAATCCTCATCAGTCTGTTATAAAGTCAATAAGGCCACAGGACCCCAGGAAATAACCAAACATACCATTCGCCATTAGGAATTTAGGAATGAGATCAACATTCCAGTCTCTCCCTCGCCCCATGCACTCTGGGGGAGTCCCGGGGATGTTAAACCGTTTGTACAGCTGCAAAATAAAAAAAAAAAAATAAAAAAAAAAAAAAAAACACAAATAATTGATTTTGTCATGTATTTGTGTGTGGCTAGTAGCTTCAAGGGATAGTAACACGTGATATATAGTAAAACACATATTGTAGGGCATATCCTCATGAGTACATGCTATAACTTTTGAATATAACATATCTTAGCAGTGGAAGTACCATGTTTTGCTCAGGAAGATAAACCCAACAATATTATATAAAGATTAAGTATAAGCACGTCAATAATGGCAGTTTCACACTAATCTTCACTACTTTAACCCCTTAAAGGAGCAATCTGGGGTTGGGAGGCGTGCCAGGACTGTCAGCAGTCCTTAACCTCCAGACCGGAGTGACGCTTCTGGCACATCATCCTATATAATAATTCGCTAAGTTGTGTGTAACGCCCGACATGCGCAGTAGACACTGCTGCGCGTGCGGCAGTCATGTGCAGTACAGACTGCCCGCGCTGCGGCTGATACAGAGCTGGGCACTCCGAAGGAGCGTCCAGCTCTGTATCAGCAGTTGCGCGGGCAGTCTCTACTGTGCTTGACTGCCCCGCGACCGGCTGCCAGAGGCACTGTGGCCCGTGTAACGGGCTGTTCAACTAGTACAACATAAAGGGGTTTAAAGTTTTCCATGGTTACTTTCCCCTCTCCTCCCAAGTGAAGGGGCTGACACACTTGATTGAGCAGTTGTCATGGCAACCCACCAAGCACCCACACAGAGACAGACATTTTACCTTCATGTGAGCAGTTGTAATGCTGCATATGCGCTGAATAAGCTTCAGTCACTACTCAGGATGCAGTAAAACTTGTCTACGTATTGGCAAGCTTTGAATCAGGTTGCCATGGCAACTTCTCAACCAACCATTTAACCCCTTTACTGGAGAAGAGACTCATGTCAGGGTATATTTAACATTCTCTAGTTTAAAACGTATTTGTAATTTAAGAGTGTGATTGACAGTCATTTTTCTTTGTTTTTATTTAGTTACAGAATGCTTTACAAAGTATCACACTAAGAGCCAGTCACCACATCACTGACAGATGGCAGGAATTACGGTCATGCAAGGAAAGAATTATTGGCCTTGTTCAGCTGCATACAGATTTTAATAGAGGTTATTACACCTCTCAGATCAGCAATTTACTGATCCCTCTGAGCTGCTGTTAGTAGCCCTACTGTGGGAATAGAACTGAGCAATATCAACCAGTCACTGTCACATTTAAGACTCTATGCATCAAAAATTGAGTTTACAATGTATTGTACCACACATGTACATGCTTACATCTTCCAGGGGTGTAATGGAAGCACTCTCTCCACCATAGTAAGAGTTACGATCCATGTGCAAGACCTTCTTGCCATTCACAGACATTATTCCCGAGAGGATACATTCCTGCAAGAAATCACAAAATGAGAAAATGTTATACCAAATGATAGTGCACATAATACACAATGAAAATAATGTTACTAATTGCTGCTGCACGACGGGGCGAGCAATTAATTATGTTGCAGAACACTATGGCATTGATATCAAAGTAGAATTCCACTACACAGGGGTAAAAATGAGATAAAAACAACTTTGGGGGTTATTAAAAGGTGTTATTTTCTCTGTTAAAGTTATTTAACTCCTGTCCTGTCCTGAATTGCAAGGAACCACACACAGATCAAAAAATAAAAATGCACTTTGCTTGCAGCAGATACCATGCTATGCACAATGCTCTTAGAAAAGAAAGGAGGAAATAAATATTTTTATTTTATAGACAGTAATGATTAAAGATACCCCACAGCTATACTTGTAGATCTCTTTCTTAGAACAATGTTACAAAACCTAGAAATAAGTTAGCAAGTCTCTGCTTTTCTGGGCTACACAAGGAAACCTTTACATCTAAAAGCGTTACAAAAAAAAAAATAAAAAAAATTAAATTAGGCTCAACATACAACACGATTACATATTTCTTAAACTGCAATACAGGCGCCTCTGTTCCAGTAAATATTATGACATTGAGCTCTACCTAATCAAAATAATGTGTGTATATGTCATTTTATGTATGTATACATGCTGAACAAGTCTTAGAAAAGCCTGATTTTATGTTACAAATATACCTGTACTGCAACACTACCACAATGAGGCTGTTGTACTAAGAACTGAGTGGATATGCCCTAAGGCTCGATAAAAAGGTGATATCACCAGTGCTAAGCAATCCCTGTTATTCAATGAAGCCTATGAACATAGCTCCAACCTGAGTGATACTGGTGTACAGACCACACAGAACATATAATTGAAGAGCTTCCTATATCTTTGGTACACCTCAGTGTAGGGACAGGCAATGAGAATCCTTCCAGCAATGATGGATGTTGAACTCTGGCAGTAGCTAGAGGGACTTGCATTACCCACCACTGCCTTTGTGCTTCTCACCCCCTGGATTTGTCCTGGAGCAAGCCATCTGAAAAAAAATCCTATTAACTAAGCTTTTATCCTCCTGTATTCTGGAGAGGCCTGCAGGGCCTTATTCAGGCAAAAAGAGAACCAAATAATTCCTAAGATTCACATTTATTTAAATAGGCCTTATAAGCCCTTGAATGCTAGAGAGGTCTCCAACAGATCACTATACAATGAGTTGGAGACAACTCTAATATCCCAAGATTAAACAAAACCCTCATTTAAATCAATGGCAGTTTTTCTTCCCTTGTGGTACAGTTGGTTTGTCACAGAATGACAACAGTTATTCTTACTCTTTAAGAAAGGTGCAGCCTATATGGCCAAAACATGGAGACTACAGTATCTGCATAATATATTTGTTGTTTTGATTGAGAGATCCAATGATAGCTTTAAAAATGTATGTATGTGTACCAATTGTTACCTCCATTTACATTTGCTATTAAGTATATTAAGGTTCCCCCAAAAATCCCAGTTTGCATGTTGGGGGTGCTTTGAGTATAAAACTAAAACCAAGCCTGAGAACAACTAGTGTAGACTCTAAGACTTACCATCACATTTGCACAAGGTTTAACCAAGTATACCTATTGGTCCGCCCTCTCTCTGCGTTGTCTACACCTTCTGTTTTCTAGGTATATTGTCCAACAGATAGGAGTCAGCTTGAGGCAAGCTGCACTGAGGACAGAGTATATACTTCTTTACATGGGGTGCCAAATTACAGCAAGCTGTGCTCATATACGTCAGTCACCTCTGCTGTTAACAGATTACAAATCCACTTCTTAGGTCCATTCTACTTTGTACTACTTATCTTGGTTAATAGTAGCATCAGAAACAAAACAATAGTTTCTTCATAGTACATCAGTCTCATGTTCTAATCACACTAGGGGGGAGTTTCACTAAGAAGAGACAAAGAGGTGATTAAGTGAAGATTACTTCTCCAGTTTATCACTTCTCCAAAGTTGGAGAAATCTTAGTGCATTGGTTCCATAGAATAATATAGGAAATGGAGAAGTCATCTCCACTTTATCACCGCTTAGTGACTCTCTCCCAGTTTCCTACTAATATAGTGGTGTCCAACCCGAGGTCAGCCAGCTGTTCAGGACTGCAATTCCCATCAAACCCAGCCAGCCAATGGCTGGCTGGAGTTGATGGGAATTGTAGTCCTGAACAGCTGGAGGACATCTGTATGCCCATCTCTGTACCAATAGGTTCTAAAGCAAACAGAAGCAATGTTGGCCTATAAAGAAAGTCACAAAGGTAAAGAAATTTTTTCAACCACTTCAATGCTCTCATGTAATATTACTAGTGCCTTAACCTCATGTCCAGAAAGAATTGCAACATTATGCTCCCCAACGCATTGTACACCTCACTAAAACTGAAAACTATGTGTGCGAGCGCGAGCACACACGCAACACCGGCAGGACGGAGCACGGAAATCTTGCCATTGGTGCGCCTGCGCCGTCAGTCCCAGCCGCAGTCAAATGGCTCCTAGCAACGCCTCCTAGACCCGGCTGGGAATGACGGCACAGGAGCATGGACATCACAATTGCAAGATGTCCACGCTCCTTCCTGCCTGTCACCCATGGAAGAGAGCAGAAATCTATTAAATAAGGTAATTATTCTGGTGACTAGCGCTACTGAGCAGCTAGCTGTCAGATGGGGACTTAGTGAAGCTAAAGATTGTGTCGGGTGGTAGTTACGCTTTAAATTAGGGTTTTTAACCACTGAATAATAGGTGTTTCCAAAATATTCATTTGTTTAATGTGGTGCACATGATTTACCCCCAAATTGCACCAGTTCTTTGCAGTCCATTGGTTTGACTGAAAATACAAATATTCCAGCAAAATCACATTTTCTATTCTTAGAGGCTGGCATATAAAAAAAAAAATGCGTCTGCAATTTAGTACATGCTCAAGTGTGTATGACTGTTTTCGTGTCTACACTTACAGTGAACAAGCCCAAAACACTTGAATTGCCCTTTGAGAAGGTCAAAAACATTTGACAAAATGGGGGAGATGCACTAAGGTGTAATAAAGAGGTGGTAAAGAGGAGATAGCTTTTTCAGTTATATCCCTTCTCCAGTTCCTGTTTTATCCTGTAGAACATATATACTAAGATCCCCAGACTTATAGAAATCTTTGCATTGGCTCCATAGAATAACACAGGACTTGGAGAAGTTATCTCCACTTTATCACTCATTGGCACATATCCCCCAACATGTTAGGAAGGAGCCAGAGATAAGCCAGAAGCAGAAAGACCACAGAGAGCCAACAGTAGGAGAACTCTTGAACCATGTGAGAATGGAAAAGTAGAGGAATTCCAGGCTGGAAAGACAAGCACTCAGAGGACTTTAGGGGGCTGCTCTGCATCACTAATCCAAGGCTTGATGTAACTGATGTGCGGTTTTAAATTCTTATAAGTGAATTTTAAAGTGGAGCTGTCACTTTCTAACAAATAAGTTATTTTGACAGTTTCAAATGCACATATATTTATGCTGATCATTTTACTTAAAACATTCATTTGATAATTTTAGCTTTATTTATTTGTCAGCCTGTGCAACTCTGGCAAGTACCGCCACTGCTCCTCATCTCAACCATCGCTTTCTATCAAGACGTACTAGCTCATTTACATAAACTGACAAAAAGCTACACAGTTTTAGAAGTCAACTGTTTTAGTAGCCAGTGAAGGAGAATATGGACAACACACAGGTTTATATGAAGTACCCAGAAAAATTCAGTAGCTGGAAGTAAAATTATAGATTCCATTCTTTCAGGATTTTTCCATCCTTGTTGAGTGATTTTAAGTAATGTAACATTAAGAGGGTATTTTTTTTTCTCTCATCTGTCCCACGCTGCAGGCTTTCTTCAGGAAAGGTATCAAAGATTACGCAAAACTGGCCGAGTTTCATTAATTTGTCCCACTATGCATTTTCCTTCTTTTCCTCTCTCTCCACATTACTACTCACTTTGTGATTCTAATGGATATACAATTGGTCCATAGTGAGTAGAGGCCATTCACTATGCATCTTCCTTCGTTCTCTCTCTCCACATTAATACTTACATGGTGATTATGATGTTAACCCTTTGAGTGCCAGAGGGGTAGACAACGCACTGAAGAGCAATGCGTTGCGTACCCCTCTGGCACTCAAAGGGATATAACTGATCCACAGTGGGTGGAAGCAAAGAATTAAACACTAATATTTTTGGTTGTAACTGTTTGTGATGTACATTTTAGCAATAAGGTTTTTGTGCAAGTCTTAGTTCTTATCATTCTAGGTCAAAAGCTCATTTAAATCGATGGGATGTTTATTTGCCCCCTACAGTGTAGCTTTGTTGCCCCAGAATTGACCCATTATGCCTTTATATGTGTGGCACTATTTCAAAGTCTACTCGTTCCTGGCAAGCTCAAAAAAGCATTTATTAATAATGTTCAAAAGTTAGATATGCGTATAGTCAAGGAGCACAATATTTCAATGCCCAGAGTCTGAAAGCTTTAAAAAAATTCACACTGCATTCAGTTTATGTGGTGAAAGACATGCATTTGTTCACAGCAGCCACTTGTTCCCTTGACCATGTTCTCAATGGGGTGGAATCCTTGTTATATATGATTGTATACATTAATACAGTGTTTTGCTGTGAAAGTGTGCTGGACTTCATGGATCATTATTTACCCACTTGATCCATGGAGAGGTGTTGTACCAAGTTCAAATATCAGGATGTGGATTAACAGCCAATATTCCATGTGCAGCTAACATTTGCAAGCCGATTTGTACACTGTGTGGCGTCATATAAAGATATACACACATAAATACACATAATGCAGTACAGGCAAATAGTTATAGTTTCTAGCATGGAAGTGTACACGTGGTAATGCTTACAGTAGTGAATTCTATAATTATAAATGTAAGAGGGTGACTGATCCCAGTCATCCTCTTAAAAATGATAAACTTGCCTAGTTATTTAAAGTTTATCCTCCTCCCACCTCCTTTTCTTTCCCAGCAGCCCATTCTCTTTGGAAGGGGCTGGTCCATAATTATAATCACCAGGTTGCAAATGGCAACCCTACACAGAAATCTGCTGACATCTCAGATATTCTAACTATTGTAAACCAGTCCTGGGCACTTGCTTTATTGTAGAGGTCTCCACTGTATAATGACAAGACCTCTTGTGATCAAGAAGTGAAGATGACTGCTATTCTGAATGGTTTTTTGTTGCTTTTTTTTTTTCTCTCTCATAAAAGCTGTAATTCTAAATAGGTTTCTGGACTTCAGTTTAATAAAAAGCGATAACGTAGATTATATGAGGTGAGATATAGCTGAGAGCTTTAACATTATTAATATTCCCTAGAGCTGCACCTTCCCTGACTCGAGCCTAGCATATGACCTGAGAACTGGACTTTGCACTGCTTGTTCAGCACTGGCATGTTTAGCAATAGCATGCCATAGACTGAGGTAATATAACCTCTTGCAATAAACAGAGGAACAATTCAGGACAACACAAACTGTCCCACAAGGTATAAAACAAAAATTCCCGCTGATTAAATGTACACATTTAAGCCTTTGAGTGCTAGAGGTATCCGATGCATTGCAATGTCCTGGACATCACTTTGGTACTCAAACGGTTAACTCACTGCATGCTATAGACCTAAAGCATTGCTGTATGTATGCATGTGCTGTAGCTCTCTCTAGCATTCAAGGAATCAAAATCCCCATTTTTATTTCTCTCCTATGGTGCAGTTTGTCTGCTCCACAATTGTTCAACTTTTCTTTTGTGGAAAAAGTTGAAAGAAAAGGATGGGCAATTTAAAGGGATAGTAATGTTTCACAAAAACATCAGCTCCAATTAATCTTCATAGTATTTGGGCTGTGGAGAGTGTTATTGCAATACTGTCTGAGTTGTAGTTCAAGAGTAATTGAATGATAAAGTATCCCCCTCTGCTCACCTCAGAGCAGCAAGATTGTCCTGATGGATTCCAGCAGTGAGAACTTAAAAAACCCATCAAGTGGGGCAGGGTTGTCCTTATGCTCACAGTAAGAAGACTGTCCCTTGCTGTGAGCTGTCTGGTCAAGTGGTCAAATTCCACATCTGACGGGAGGTGGCTTATACTAGGTAAAAGGGGCAGGAGGGGGATAATTTATCATTCAATTATTCTTGAACTACAACTCTAACAGTATTGAAATAAACTCTCCATGGCCCAAATACTATGAAGATTAATAGGAGCTGCTTTTTTGTGAAACATTATCATCACTTTAAAGCGGAACATTCATAATATTAATATAGCGCCACAAATCATAATTACATTAGCGATATATGTCGTCGTTTTATTTTCAAGAATAATTGCTGTATTAAAGAAAAATAGAACCTTTTATGCAGACAGGCACAGGCTGGGATCTTGCTGAGGCGCTCCCTGTGCCTGCACTGTCAGTCCTTTCCAGTGCCTCAAGACACAAAGGCATTCAACTCGCCAGTCGTGGAGTTGAAGGGGACAGAGTGCAGATGCAAAGATTATGCAGATGTCTGCACGGTTCCCCGCTGCCTGTCTGCATAAAAGGTTCTATTTTTCTTTAAAGCAGAACTACCACCCAATAAAAACATTGCCCCATATAACTACTCATCTGGCGACTAGGTGCTCAGTAGCGCTAGTCGCCACAATTATTACCAGATTAAAGATAATTCACTATTCTTCCCGTACTGACAGCAGGACGGAGCACGGACATCTTGCCATAGTGACATCCACGCGCCTGCGCTGTCAGTCCCAGCCGGGTCTAGGAGGCGTTGCTAGGAGCCGTTCGAGTCTGGAAGATGTCCACGCTCTGTCCTGCTGTCAGCCCAGAAAGAATAGTGAATTCTCTTTAATCTGGTAATAATTCTGGCGACTAGCGCTACTGAGCAGTTTGTTGCCAGATGGACTATTATATAGGGCAGTGATTCTCAACCAGGGTGCCGTGGCACTTTGGTGTGCCGCGGACATCAATTTAGGGTGCCCTGTGTTTTCTATAAAGACTAACAAAAATGGACCTCTGAATAAAGATTTATACAAATTAATATGTACAATATGTTTAGTTTTGTTATGATTATAAAACCTAATAATAACTGTATATTTGTATATTGTACCCTTCATTATGCCCTTGATAAATTACATTAAATATGTTAGGGGGTGCCCCGAATGTTCAAGATTATGTGTTAGGTGTGCCCCGAACAAAAAAGGTTGAGAAACACTGATATAGGGCAATGCTTTTATTGGGTGGCAGTTCCAGTTTAATACAGCAATTATTCTTGAAAATAAAACTACGACTGTGCATATCGCTATTATATTGGGGAGCAATATTAATATGATTAAAGTTCCGCTTTAAGGACAAACTCAAGTATTACCAAGTCTTCTCACACCCTCAAAATGGCTCCTATTCAAGAGATGAGAAATCAGTCTCCCTGCAACTTGCAGGAGGTTAGGATTCACAAGTGAAGTCGGAGAATAAAAGGCACCGAGCTGCTCCCATAGGCATCACCAGTCATGACTATACGGTTTCCATCGCAATCTATGGGAGCAGCCATAAAAAGACCAATTATGCATCAATACAACAGCAGGGGTTCCCAAGTATGTCTCAAGTACCATTAACAGGCCATTTCCCTGCTTAACACTAATATCCAGATGGTTGTGCAGCACATTGCTTCGTAATGCATTGTGCACTCCTCTTGTCCTTAAAGGGTTAATCACAGATGAGTCATTTCAATTATCTCACCTGTGCACAAGCAGGATCATCATAAAGACATGGCCTATTAATGATACATGACAGGTTTGGAAGTACCTGCAATAAGGTATATGTATAAAGGAACAACAATTATGGGGCAAAACAACCAAGCCATGTAACAAAATTTCCATAGATCAAATGGGACTTTTAACCTGTTGAATGTTAGAGAGGCCTTCAACGCACTTCATACAGTGTATTTCATAAATATTGAGAAGTTGTCTTGTTGCAGAACCGCCACACTTTTACTTTATCCATATGCCTCAAAAGGGAGATATATAAAAATAGTGCAAACAAGTCAATTTCACATTAAAACTGAAAGCATCCTATATTATAATTCTCTAGGGATGTTTGTCGGAAGCCATCATGCGCAGTAGAGATGGCTGCTCGTGCTGCAGTCATGCTCAGTACAGACTGCCCACTCCGCGGCTGATACAGAAGCGGGGTGCTCCGAATTCAGACCGGAGTCCACTCTGCGTAGAGGACACTATGGTCTGAATTCGGAGTGCCCCACTCCATATCAGCCACAGCGCATTTGGGCAGTCAGTACTGCACGACTGCAGCACCGCCAGTGTTGGCCCATGTACACGGGCTTTAAAACTAGTAAATGTATAAAAGTACCTTCTCTGGGTAGGTGAACCATAAACATTTTATGCTAATTTGTGGGCTCAACTACATAATTTTGTCACAGTCAGTTAATGTATAAAAAACTGCTGCATTTTGCAATACTTTGCAAGAAGCCACAACATATCTGAAGTAGGAGCACCCCAAGGGACAGCCAGGGTGAGCTGTTCAGTCCAGACCGCAATGGCTCGGTTCACCCATGCTGCAGTAAACTGTGGACACATGGCAGTACCAGCTGTGGTAAAAATGGACTTGAAGAAGACCTCAAGTTTGTCAGTCCAGTCTTTCAGTGCGGACGCATCATCAAATGGCAAAGAAGTGGACTTAGATAGCCTGGAGACAGGTGTATCCACCTTAGGGGGAAGAACCCACTGAGCAAGCACAGCCTCAGAGAAGGGGTAAAGCTTGGCAAGCTTCTTGGAAACAGAAGGCTTCCTGTCTGGAGATCTCCACTCAGACACAAGGCGGTCAAGACTGGGGTTAGGTGGAAAACAAGTATGGGGCCTCTTAGGCTCCTGAAATACATCAGAGGGATCAGAAGAAACCTCTTGAACAAAGGGAATGTTTAGGGTGGTTAAGACGGCCCTGATCAGGCCCTCAGCCGAGGGATCAGGATCAGCCTCAAAGGGGTCCCTAAAAAACAGAGGAGCCCACAGCAGAACATTCCTCAACGTTCAAATCCACCAACAGTTCCTCCGCAGAGGAATCTGATACGTCAGGTACTCCCTGCAATTTCTGCAAGGAAGATCTGATGGAAGTAGGGGTCTACCAGGAGTGGAAGACCCCCTGTAACTGGGATGGAAAGAGTTGCAATGAAGACTGGAGGTCTCTGGTAGCAGCCTTGAACTCTTGCACCCAAACTGGCTCTAATGCATGGCTGGTGGTCCCTGGGGGAGTCTCAGGGACGGCAGAACATGCTGGGCATAAATGACCTGAGAATTCTCTAGGTAACCCTGAATGACATGAGGAGCAATGTGCAATAGGGGATACAGAGACCCCAGCGTCCTTAGTCTTAGACCTGGTCCCAAGTTCTAACGGATTAGACATTCTCAGTGTCAAAATGTTTGACGTATAAGGAATCATCCAAATACAGTGTGTGAGATTAAATGTTCACCCCAGAAATCACTAAAATGCACTTATCTGGCAGGCGAAGGGTTAATCTGCAGAGGAGAGAAAGAGATCCCAAGCCCTGTGTAGGATACTCGTTCACGAAAAGCACAAAATGGCTGCCGCTGCAGGAGTCAATCAGAAACAAGCGACCTAAGCAAACGCTCATGGGAGATGTACTTCACCCAGAAAAAGTACCCCAACAGTGCCCGAAGCCCCCTGAGCCCCCCAAACACATAAAACATTAACCGGATAATAGAGCAAGGGCAGACAAACAAAATGAGCCATCTCTGAAGTCGCTAGGTTGAGCGGTTGCAGAGATATGTCCCAAACTGTACAGTCACATAAAAGTAAATGGAGCAATGCCGGAACACAAATTTTGAAAAGTAACTGAGGTAAATGTGCACTAGACATTACCTAAAACATGTCACTAGACCCAATAAACACTGAATCCATTAGGGAAAGTGCCAACAACCCCCCCAAAAGATAACCCAGCAGATAAAGG
Source organism: Rhinophrynus dorsalis (assembly GCA_037306005.1). Lineage (NCBI taxonomy): Eukaryota > Metazoa > Chordata > Amphibia > Anura > Rhinophrynidae > Rhinophrynus > Rhinophrynus dorsalis. The sequence goes on along the minus strand of CM074721.1, from coordinate 328,358,572 downwards.
GTTAAGTTACCACAGAAACTTGCTCCAAACCACCCAACAGACATACAGATAAACCCAATGAGTGCAGGAGTGTGCAATAGGAACTCCAAAGGAAAAACCCCTATGCGGAGGGGCACTGTGGAACATGTGGACCTGCAGCACTCAAAGGGTTGCTCACCTTTCCTGTCCTGGGGAAAGAAATTGAACCCAAGATTTCCCCCCAGGGCTTCAGGTCCACAAAAAGCACCTGGATACTGAGCTAGCCACAGCTAAGGGCATTGTCAGTTACGGTAATCCGCCTAATGGTGGTATTCCATTTCTAATAAAAAAAATTGCTAAAACTATAGAAGAACTGTTCTCTTGCCTGTAGCTTCATCCAAAGAAGAAATCTTACTGGAGCTGATTGGCTAGCTGCAGCCAAGGAGGAAAGATAGGCTCCACCCTCTGCACTCACTTCTAGAATTGTTCCTGCCTACTTAAAGGGGTGGATCGCCTACACAAAGTTACCAGTAAACTATATAGGACGATAGATAAATTAAGTATATTTGTACTTTTATGGGTGGGGATCACTGATCACAAGTTCTTTTAAAAATACTTGTATCTGAAAGAGGGGCCTTCACTCTTTCAAACGTCTGTACTCCTGAAATGAAGATGGGCTTAATAAATAGGCAATAGCAAATAGCTACAGATGAAAAAGGACAGCTACATTTTTTGTTTTCATATTTCTCCCAAAGGAGGGGCAGTACACCAACAAAAACAAGCAGGATACTTTTTAAATATAAAACAAAATGCAGCAGGATAATTCACAGAAAGGACAATTACTAAGCGAGTGGTCCATTGATTTCAGTGGGACTTTTAACCACTTGAAGGATAGAGAGGTATCCGGCTCATTGTGAAGAAATGTGCTGGCAACATCTCGAGCCTTCAATGAATTAAAAGGCCTAATGAAATCCACTGAAATGTTTGTGTACTTTGATTACACAAAACTTGCACTACCTCTTCTTAGTACATCAGACTTAATGTGTGTCATCAGCTCATCCTCCCAGTGCAGTATGCCCATTGGTGGACTCTATTGAGGAAGGACAAAAAGGGTCATGTGTGCAAAAGAAAAAGGAGCAAACCAGTGGCACCTCAGGGGAGAATTAAATATTTACATTATCTTGCATGGGTCTTTTAACACCTTGAAAAAAATGGAATGGTCTAAAACATATTGCTTCTGTTGGCAGGTATGAAGAAATGTTACCAATCATTCTGCAATGGATACAAACAATTAATACTCATCACTCCTAGTAAGGAACTATGAAAGATCTTTCTCCTTTGCTGTGGAGCCTTGAAATCCCAATCTTAAAATGAAATGCAACATATAGGAGATTCTGAAGACATTTCAGAAGCAACTATATTTGAGTTTTCTGTTATTTAAAACAATATCTAATTAGATATTTAGGTTTTTTTTCAGTTAATGCAAGTCTACCTTTCAGATTCAAACAAGTCACACACTGTTCTACTTTACTGCCGCTTCCTACCAGGAATTACTAGATCAGCTGAATACACTGATCAAACAAATCGAAATATCTCAAACTAATTGTTTTGAAATAAAAATGGCTAAATATTATAATATCTGAAAGTGCTTTCTAAATCACCTATGTTAAAAAGTGACAGTTCCACATTTTGTTCTTTTGTCAGGGCACTAATGTGGCTGCAATAAGGGCATCTTTACCCTTTGAGTGCCAAAGGGTATCCAATGCATTGCTCTCTTCCACTCAAACGGTTGAAAGTAATATAAATTGGTACAACCATTAGTCTAAGAACAGGTATCATGAAGTCCTCCAGAGGCTGTTGGACTACAACGCCCAATGACAGCAGCAGTTGGAGGGCACAACACTGATCTACCATTCATTAGTATGAAATGTCGAAGTTAGGAGATAGAGGCAATACTTCTAATCAAGCACCTGCATACACAAGAGGATGTGGCTCCTCATTATAGAAACTCTCTTGTGTATACCTTTATAAGACAAGCTAAATGAAAAAAAAAGACTATTTAAAGGCCCCCTGTACCAAAGAAATGTGTTCTACATATGCTGTATGGGCAGTATAAATGTTTGTATCCTTTAACAAAAACATTCTATTGCTCAAACCACATAAATCTCAGGATTTCCCCTAATTTCCATAAACAGGATGAGCAATGAGCCCCCTCCACAGGAAGGAAGACTGAGAAGTCTGCACAGATTCATTAACAGAAAAAGGATGTTCACACTGCAATATGAAAGAAAGGCTCGACCCTTCTACTGCCAGAAGTCTGCCATACAATTGCCACATAACTGGGAGTGTACTAATCTGGATTGGGCAACCTGAAGCTCTCCAGCTGCTGAAGACTACAATTCCCATCATCCTATTTCTACAACTTTTTCCCACTCACAACTCCATCAGAACCTCACTTCTCACACAGGTCCTTATTTCATGAAACTAAAGAGGTGCAGCTCTGAATAAAACCAAGTGCACCATAGGATGGTGATGAAAATTCCTCAGATTCTCACTGACTTAAACCAGCTTTTAACCCCTTGACTGCTAGAGGGGTCTCCAATGCAGTGCTATGAAATGTGCTGGAAACCTCTTGCATTCAAGGGGTTAAATCCTCATTTAAGTCAACAGGTCATTTCAAAACACACCCCCAATGGTTCAAGCTGGTCTGCTCCAGGAGTGCATCTCTTTAGCTTGATGAATGAGGGCCACAGAGCTTCCCCTCAACAGATCTGCTACGTGTCTGGACCAATGCACACTACACCCACTTGGCAGAAGGCACTTAAATCTTTTTTGTGTTCCAACCTACCTTCCTCCGATCCTTTCTTTTTCCCCAAGCTCTGTCTGTACTGTTTTACATCTCTACTGCACAGTGCTAGAAAATAAGCCGGAGCTTTATAAAGAAGAATAATCCTCAACAGCTGGAGGCCTCAGGTTGCATACCTGGTACAAATGCTACAAAAATATAAACGCTACATTGGTTATTCTCCGCTCCAGTCCTCGGTGCACACCAATAGGTCTGGTTTTCAGGATATCCCTAATTAATGACAGACAAGTCAAGCATAAAGACCGATTCTCTAATTACTTACCTGCGATTAAGCAGGGATATCTTGAAAGGCTAACCTGTTAGTGTGTAGTGAGGACCAACTTGGAGAAACACCGAGCTACATCCATGGGACAGCTATGGCCACAGTGTTCTCACCTCCAATGCGCAAGCCAAGCCACCAGGCCAGGGTTTTTTGGATATCCCTAATTAAGCACAGACTGCTCAATTGCATTGACCAAACCACTGCTTACTCCTGATTCAGCAGGGATAAATTTAAAGGTCACAGTCTACCCCAAGGAAAGATGTTGTGAAACACTGCTCTGGCAGATTGCAGATTTTTTTACTCATACAATTACAAGGTTTAAAGGTATAGTAATGTTTCATAATAAAAGCAGCTCTAATTAATCATCATAGTATTTGGACCTTGGAGAGTGTTATTTCAATTCTGTCAGTTGTAGTACAAGAGTAATTCAATGACAAAGTGTCCCCCTCCGACCCCTTTTACTGATGTAACACTGCTCAGCCAGAGCAGAAGGGAGGTGCCCAGGTAGCTTGCAGAGAGGGACAATCTTCAATTAAGATAAGTGAAAAACTTGTCAAGGGGGGCAGGGCCTTCTTTGTTCTCATAGGAAGAAGATTGCCCCCTTCTGTTATCGGTCTGGTCTTACAATCAGATTCCACATCTGGAAGGGGCGGGAGGGGAAACTTTGCTTGTGAATATCTCTCACACCATAAAGGTTTGAGAGATAAGACTTATATGGTCCTTCATGTTTTTTGATGCCTACAAAATAAAGTAAAGATAAAACGAAGTATTACTATCCCTTTAAAGGGTTAGAAATGACTTGTATAAATAAAAAGTAATATCGTAGATAATAAAAAAAGAAATCCATCAATGCCAGTCTGAAATAACGTTTTAAAGTTCCTCCCTCCCTCCCCTTTTTTTCCCCTGACGTCAGCCTCTAGCTGACAGAAGCAGATCCTGGTCCCGGGACCAGCAGGCGGCTCTTCAGCAGAGAAGAAATACCGCAAAAAAAAAAAAAAAAAAAAAAAAAAAAAAACACGACTTCATTGGAGCGGTCTACAAAGTGTGCCTAGTTTCCAATGAAGTGTTTCTTTTTAAATCTCAATATATCGTCTCTGCTGAAGGGCCGCTTTGAGTCAGCAGACATGAATCTCCTGCTGTCAGCTGTACAGCATCAGTGGGGGTGGGAATTTAAAAACGGATCATACTGGCATCGATGGATTTCTTTTTTGATTATCTAGAATATTACTTTTTATTTATATAAGACATTCCTATCCCTTTAACCCCTTAAGGACCATTGCCGTGCCAGGACCGTCACGGCGGTCCGGCACTTAAGGACCAATGACAGTCCTGGCACGGCATGGCATTCAGGGCTCCCGTCGTGGCTGCACACCACTCTGGAAGTCCTGAACCGGAAGCGCCAATAAAAAAAAAATGCCCCGTGGTCCGCAAGTGCTGGCCGCGCGTGCGTGCGCCGGTCCTTAAGGGGTTAAAGGGATAATAATGGTAGAATGTTCTCTCTTTTTGCATTGTACAGTATTAAACAGTAACTTATGTCAGTCACATTCAAATACTCAGTTTCTGTTATTTAGCAATTAAACTCCCCTCTCACGCCACTTTCTCTGACATCAGCCTGTTCTGAAGAGCTCCAGCTTTAGATCAGTCAGTACATAGGAGGCATTAAAACTGCTCAAGCAGAAACACTCTGGATGAATGAGCCAAGTTACAATGGAAAACTCTTGAACTACGAATATTGCCCACTATTTTGTGAACACTACACCTGCTTTCACAGTCTGACAGAAGGTTGTCTGAAAACATTCAGGGAGCTCACTGTCAGGGATATCTACACAAGTAAAAAAAAACAAAAAAAATACAGGTGAAGATATAAGTATAAGCAAACTGACTTTACATATTACACACTTGCAGATTATGTTCAACCAGAAAGGAGCTTGACTGTCGTCCTTCCAGTACAGTGAAATACATTTTATTCATTACTCTTTTAAAAGTGCAGTGGAAGTGGTCACTTAAATTTGACGTAAGTATAGCAGCATGTTAAATGGAAGAAATGGATCTGTGTTTTTATTGATTTTTTTTGTTTTATATGTCACAAAGAAACAGAGGAGAGTGTGTCACTGTTCTCATTGCAACACAAGAAGCTTGCTGGATTATTTGACCTATTTTCTCAGCTCTAGGAATACTATTGGACAGTGCTACACAATCTGTAGCTGCTTTATAGATAAGTAATATAAATAATAATATCAGCTGCTGAAATGCCATTCTGCTACTTCAGTCTGTCTTCAGTGGGCTTACCTCTGAACATCATTATTAAATGTTTACAGGAAAAATGGTGCTGGAGGAAGAGAAGACGAGTTGTATTTGGAGGCTTAGAAAATTTCAGATAATCATGAAAGTATAAAAAAAACAACTGTCGATTTTTAGCCTTCAGGGTACAAAGACAGTGCAGATTTACAGAATAACCCTGCTCAATCACAAGTGGGAGTCAGTGACTCAGTCACTGTCATTTATATACCTGTGGTTAATTAGAGATGTCATTATAACCTGACCTGTTGATGTGCCCATGGACTGTAGCTGAGAATCACTGGTGTGGAGTCTTAAGCAGATGGGTAAAGGAGATTCAGCTGCAAAGTTTCTTATGAAATACCGGAGATTTATGCTCTGTTCATACAGTCAATTGTTGTGGCAACAAAATATTGTACTCTACATGGAAGACTGTATTTGACAACAATTTCCTAAGGGTACAGAATATATCTGAATGGCAGCCTATGTGGATACCATACAGATCCTTCACACAAGTGCCAAAATCATAGTTTTCAACTCAATCCTATCACTGGTTGGCCCTCATCAGCAACTTGTATGGACAATGATCACGTCTATATGTATGTTATTTATATGGCACCACACAGTGTACGCACAGCCTTACAACAGAAGTATGTTACAATAAATAAGAAAGGATAAAAAGTGTCACAGTCATATAAACAGTAGGAGAGAGGTCACTGCCCCAAGGAGCTTACATTCTAAATGGGTAATAGGAGAAGGACAACAGTGTATGAGGGTGTCAAGTGCTGTGACTACAAGTTATGAGTTTGGTAAAAGGTAGTGCATGGTCCTAGTGCTCCAGAAGATAGGATTTCAGGGTAGACTTAAACACCATTGGGGATTGTCCAAGACATAGAGAGAGGGGTATGGAGTTCCATAGGCAGGGAGCAGAAAGTGAAAAAGGTTTGAGAATGGAGAGGGCAGGTGGTGCGCAACAAGAAGTGCACTGTGTGCTGAGCAAAGGACGCAGCCAAGAACATAAAAGGAGGAGATGGGGGAAGAGATGTAAGGAGAGGCATTAGGATGGAGAGCAGTAAAGGTGAGAAGCATGACTTTGTAAGTGATGTTTTACTGAATAGGGAGCCATGTCAGATGTCTAAGAATGTTGTAAGCAGGTTCGGTTTTTGGGGGCAGTGTTGCGGTTCGTGCAGTCGAGCTTTAAACAGATTGCATAGGTGAAAGATGGGAAGCCAGTTAGTAGAAAATTGCAATAGTCTAGTCTAAGTGGGATAGAATGAGGGCATGCACAAGAATTTTAGTAGTTTTTTTTTGGGAGAGGAACAGACGGAATTTAGCAATGATTGACCCTTTAATCTGTAGTGCACAGCTCTCCCTATGAACTGAAGTATGAGTGTGCTCCACCTGTGAAGCAAGCACAGAGAAGGGATGGGGTAATTTAGAACGCAACAGCACTGCATTCAAATCTCCCGAAATTAAAGGGATAGTAATATTTATAATGAAAAAGAAATAGGTTGTATACCCATGAGTAAAACAAGGGTACATCCACTTCTGAAAGGCGTTTTAGTCAAAAGTTATTGCAACATAAACTTCTATTTTTTAGGTGCAGTATGACAGTGGCGCCGTTACACCATCCTATGGACAGCTTTGGTCAGTTGGCCATAAATCTTAACAGGATGGTGTAGCAACAGCACCACTGTACAAGTTCAGGTCACTGTGATACTGCACCTAAAAATTTCAAGTTTGAGCCGTAGTAACTTATGAATAAGACACCTTTCAGCTGTGGGAGCTCCCTTATTTTACTAATTTTAAGTATTGCTATCCATTTAAGGCAAATTTGGCACAGAATTGGAGGTTGAAAAGCGAGATTTGTAGCTGATGTTAAGGACTGGTTTACAGTACTAACACAATGTTCCCCTTGATTGTTTTGCAGCCTCAGCTGACATGGTCAAACAGGCCAGCACTTTTGCAGAAGTGGCTGATGTCAGGGAAAGGTGTCATAGGGAATAATAATAAACAGACATAACTCCTAAAATGCAGCCTCAATGGGAATTTTGTATTGTTCCATAAGGTATGGTTGGTTTGACCCAGAACTACGTCAGTAACGATCAACATCTTATTAATACAGGAGATCTGTAACATTAAATTATATATCGTTTGGTAGCTTATATGTTCTTTTATTATTGGTTTTGCGTGCATGTTTAAAAAGGATAGTAAAGTATAAGCGAAATGATAGGAATAAGGTTATTAAAGGGATAGTAATACTTCGTTTTAACTTTATTTTATTTTGTAGGCATTAAAAAAACATGAAGAATGATATAAGTCTTATCTCTCAAACCTTTGTGGTTTATGCGATATTCACAAGCAAAGTTTCTCCCTCCCGCCCCTTTTACCTAGTGTAAACAATCTCTTCTCAGATGTGGAATACAGTCCATAGACTGGACAGATAACAGAAGGGGACACTCTTATTCCTATGAAAACAATGAAATCCCTGCCCCCCTTGACAAGCTTTTCAGCTTTTTCCCTTATCTTAATTGAAGATTGTCCCTCTCTGCAGTCTACCTGGGCAGCTCCCTTCTGCCCTGGCTGAAAAGTGTTACATCAGTAAAAGGGGGGGAGGGGACACTTTGCTTGTGAATATCTCTTAAACCATAAAGGTTTGAGAGATCAGACTTATATCATTCTTCATGTTTTTTTAATGCCTACAAAATAAAATTAAGTTAAAACGAAGTATTACTATCCCTTTAAGTCTTTTTATTGCACCTATCTCTCAAACCTTTATGATTTGAGAGATAAGAAAATAAAGTTCTCAGCTCCCTCCCTTTTCTGCTTGACGAGCTGTAAAGCTGCCAGAAGCAGAATCTGGTCGTGCGATCAAATGCAGCTCTTCAGGAGCTCCGACTTAGCAATATCTATAAATAAATACTTACTCAGAATGGTCTACAACGTATGCTTGCAAACCAGGCACACATTTTAGACCGTTCCGATGAAGTATTTTTCTTTAGATCTCGCTATGTCGGCGCTCCTTAAGAGCCGCCGTCTGGTCCTGGAAACAGGATCTCATGCTGTCAGCTATACATCTGATATTTGAGAAGGGGGAGGAAGTGGAGAACTTTATTTTCTTATAGCTTTCAAACCATAAAGGTTTGAGAGATAGGAATAAGGGCATAAAGTCTTTTTTTACTGCACCTATCATTTTGCTTATACTTTTATCTGGACATTATAATCCCTTTAAGCTTCAATAACTTGTACCACCGTTTAGCTCCACAGGATAAATTCTGAAACATTTTTCTCTATACTACTCAACGCCATCCCTAAAAGAGCAGAACAGTTTTCCCATTACAAAAGTATCAAAAATGCTTAAATAAATGTAAAACAGCAAGTAATGCAAAGAGACGCTTTCAACTTATTTTGGTTTTACATATTCTGCAATTGAATAGTATATTAAGTATATATTTTACACACAAGTTATTGACAAGGAGCTGTCTGAATTGGTTTCTTTACAGTTTTCTGTGTGGGACTGTTCAAGCAGAGAGTCATCAATGTATAAAAGATACAATGCAAAAACACAGTGAAACAATGTAGAAAAACCTTTACACCATTCAGATCAATGACTGCTGGAGGCAGACTACAACTTTGTATAAATAAATTTGCTTTCCCAGACCCTGACTACAAAGTTATTTGGAAACAGAAATTCAGGCAGGTACGTAATAGTATATTTAAAAAGACAATTTGACTTTACATATTATGCACTTGAAAATATGTAGTCAACATAAGGTAGAATACCTCTAACGATGACAGATTTCACTGCTATTCTTAAAAATGCTATATTTGCCAAGTTATTTAAAATGCATTATGCCCCCTCACTATGTGTTATCAGCATCTTCTCTCGGAAAAGGCATATGGAAACCGTATGCAACAATTTGCCAAATGAGACACTTCAGAGTTTCTAAGTATTTTAAAACCAGCCCTGAGCACTTGCTACACTAAAGAAAGTATTCAAGCCTGGTTTAAAATACATATAAACTCTGAAATATCCCATATAGAAGATAATCAGGTTGCTGCCATTGGAAAAACTGCACCTCTGTAAATCAGGTACCCAGAGATCCCCTTCCAAGGAGAATGGGCTGATGGAAAAAAAGAGGAAAGAGGGATAATAAATGTTTAATAACTTGGTAAATACAGGTTTTAGGGTTCTTTCATACCGGAGATAGAATTGTAGAAGCTCCCCTGATAAAGTGATCTTGCTCATGTTGTAAACTTACCTTTCTCCTGCATTCCACCTCAAATCGGGACGGATGAGTGGTGTGTCGGATTCAGGCCCAACTGAGAACCAGCCAAATATTACTGGTTGGCAGCCAAGTGGGTCAGGCACTCAATGTAGGCTGAAATTTCCAACATTACTCTGAAAAGTCTGCAGTTCAGACATTTCTTGTTGTAGCTTTACTTTTATTCTGTGTGAATGAATTACAGATGTGGTATGCTGGACTTTTTAGCATGTGAGGTGACAATAGTTTATGTGAAAGGCACCAAAGTACAGCATAGTACCTTTCACAAGGGACAGCATCAGCAACTCAGCATAGCCAAGTTGTTGTTGTGTGAGTGAGAGGTCTTACATTTCTATCTACTGAATTAACGCTATTGAAAGCATTATTCTAACAAGTGTCAATAAGGGCCAGAATTGCCATCAAATTCTTAGTCAATATCTCTGCAAAAGCATCTCAGAGGGGAAGGAAAACCTTTCCACTTAAACATGCAGCAAGCACAAGGCAGCGCTAGGAAAACGTGAATGTATATATAAATAATGGAGCTTCCTGGTCACTACCTCTGTAATCCTCTTCTGACACAGCTATTGCAAATAAGATGAAATGAGGCATAAAACAGACACGCCTCGTGCAGTTAAATCACAGCCTTCAAGAAACAGCACTACAGAAGGAAATATACAAAATAGGTGCATTAGGCAAATATTAAAGATAGCTTGTTGTAACTGTGTCCCTTAAACTTTTGTAGATTTTGAACAGAAGTTCCAGCGGAACTCTAAAAAAATCAGAACATTTAACCCTTTGTTTGCTAGAGGACTCCAATGCATTGCAATGTTTTGGAGACCTAGCATTGAAGGAGGTTAAAATACGATTTCACTATCAGTACCACTGTCTCCAAGGGAACATTGTGGATATACAGTACACATTTTGAGAACATTTCACCTCAAGATAAGTCTAGATGACTTATTTTACAGAAAATGGCTAATACAACATATAGACAGATTTTAATCCCCTGTAAACTAAACCAAACTCATTTTAAAGGTGACAGGTCCACGTTAAGGTCTCGTTCTCACAGGCATGATTCTACACTTTGTTGAATGCATTGCAATGCTCACAATTGCTGCGAATCAGGCTATACACATGGGCAATTTTGCAGTGTGTCACACAGCCCCAACGCAAATTCCAGAATGTTTTCTGCGTTTAACAAAGGAAGCTTTCGGCACTGGTTTATCTATGTGGATGCAGTGTAGAGTTCATACTGACTACTGGATCGCTGTATTGCTCACAGTATCAACACAATCAATGGCAAGTCCATGTGGGTGTCGGCATGAACAGCTGTCAGCTCCACCACTGTAAGCCCCTACACCCCATGTCTGCTTCAAGGTGATTAAACTTTGTTGCAATGCAGCCCATTCAAAATGCACTTGTGAACCTAGCTTAACTCGACAACTTTAGCAATTCGATTGTGCATAATTAACTCTGATTGCAAGTGGTGCATCAAATGTATTGAACAAAATAAAAGACTGAAAGCACCAGGTCTTGATGGTATATATCCAAGAGTTCACCAGGTACTCAGTGCAGTGTTAGAAAGACTCCCCTTTTCATTCTTTAAAGATTCTCTCACCAAAGCCTCAGTGCCACAAGATTGGTGTAAAGACAATACAGTGCCATTATTTAAGGAAGGGAACTAAAACAGAACCTGGGAATTAAAGACCCGCGAGTTTGACCTCTGTAGTAGGAAAAATGCTAGCAGGGATAATAAGGGATTTTATTCAAGGTTACATTGCAGAAATTATTATTATTATTATTATTATTATTATTATTAAAAGGAATCAACATGGTTTTATGAGGAATAGATCTTGCCGAACTAATCTTTTGAGCCGCTATGAAGTAGAAAGTAGCAACCTAGACAACGGTAAAGCAGTAGATGTAGTATATCTAGATTTTGCAAAGGCATTTGATACGCACATGATTCTCATGTATATAATAAGGAAATTGGGGCTTGGGGATAGCCTTTGCAATTGGATAAAAAACTGGTTGAAGGATAGGGAACAGTGTGTGGTTGTAAATGGAAAATTCTCCAATACAGTCGAGTGTGGAGTACCTCAGGGTTCAGTACTTGGTCCAATGGCAAGACCTCACCTCAAACATGCAATGCATTTTTGGGCACCAGTTCTGAAAAAGGATATTCTAGAACTGAGGAGAGTACAGCGAAGAGCAACAAAATTAATCAAGGGAATGGAGGAATTGACATATGAGGAATGTCTAGAAAAACTTGGTTTATTTACTCTACAGAAAAGATGTCTAAGAGGAGATCTTATCACAACATACAAGTATATGAGAGGTCAAAGATCATTCCAAGGCTTGATCAAAAAACCAGGGCCACACCTTCAGATTATAGGAAAGGAGGTTTCAACTTCAGCAGAGGAAGGTTTTTTTTGTTTGTTTTTTTACAGTAAGGTCTGTTAAATTGTGGAATTCCTTGCCCAATGATGTGATAATGGCAGATGCAATGGATACATTTAAGAGAAGATTAGATACATTTATTTTAAGGAGGAACATATAGGGTTATAATGTGTATTTGTAGGCAAAACAGCAAGTTCAGATAAAGAAATTGATTTGGCAGAAGGAAAGCTTATATAATTCTCATCTTTCTGTGTTATGAGGCAAAGGTTGAACTTGGACTGGTGTCTTTCTACCTAATTAACTACGTTACTTTGTAAGTAACTTTATGGCTAAGGTTGTCAATTTGTGGACCACAAATTCTATGCCTGGGGAGGATAGTCATAGACCCCAAAAACTGGAAGTCCAAAGATACTGTTAGTTAAACTAGGGTTAGTTAATTTGCAATACATGTAAAGTGCATATGAATCAATAGGCATGTGTCCTATACCCTGCCATACGTCTTTATGAATGAAAAGAGAACATTACATTTGCCAGTGCAGCCCAGCTTTTTTTTTTTTTTTTTTTTTTTTTTTTTTTTTAGTACTGGCCCATAAACATGCATTGAGAAATAGGATACAGATAATACCGGCTATGGACCCTGTCTTAGAAAAAAAGGTGAAGCAATTCTGGGGCAAGCCCCTTGAATGGGGGGGGGGTCTCAATTGCATAGCAAAGTGTCGGAGATCTATCTAGCATTCAAGGGGTTAAAAGCCCCACTTCAAACAATGAGGACTTTTTCTTGTCCCCGTGGTGAAAAGCTGGTTTGCCCCAGAATGGCACCATTTTCCTCATGAACATAATGTCCTATATATTGAAGGCATGTGTTATAGGACACAATGCAGAACTGTTGTGAGCACCTTATGTGAGGCCTACTAATTAATGACAATTACACAGATTTACTCAGATTTACAGAGGTGTAGCATCCAAAGGGTTAAGGATGTTGCCATATGGCTTGTGGACTCAAAGATCTTACACACAAAAGGTAAAGAATAATGTGCCTCACCTAGTTTATCCCTGTTCAACCTGCTTTAAAATCTCAGAGTAGTTCTGAGCGAAGGCCCGTCATTATATTATCCTGACAACTGCTTTAACACACTAGCCACAATCACCCATCCTAGCAGACAATGCCATGATTTCACTATCCTCTTTGGGAAGAAAAAAAAAAAAAAAAAAAAAAAGCACATTTGCTTTGCATCAGTAATTACGTGGGTGTGCGTCTGTGTTTTGCTGTTTCTTGAACTGCGAGATGGCTGTAATTCTAAAGACAATATTCATGAAGAAAAAGATTAAATATGCTGTGTAAAAAGACTGAACCATATAGCACAAAAGAAAATATCAACCGATTTAAACCTCTGAGTGCCAGAGGGGTGCCCAAAGCATGAGGCAATGTTTTGAGCACCCCTCTAGCACTAGAAGTGTTAAATGAGTCTTCTTACCCCATAAAAGCTGCAAGTTTATAATGAATTGTTGTACAATATGTTTTATTTCTCTCTAGCATTCAACAGCATTCAAAACCTCATCTTAAGTTAGGGACCTGGGAAATTTATATGTTACTTTTCCCCAGAACTTGCACTACTAGTTCCTGAACATGGCCCTAATTTAAAGTTCATTTCCTCTGAATTCATAATAAATAAATAGTATTGCTTTTGACCTGTGCAATACTAAAGTTAAAATACAACTGCTCTTATATCAGACATGCATGTGAGGTTTCTAGAGCTTGCTATAAATTACAATATTGCAGTTTTTTCAGATGGTTGGGAGGAGGACATTTTGCTTATTTCCTACTGTGTCTCGGGAAATGGAGAACAGCCTACTGCAATGTGGAGTGCATGGAAAAAATGGCTTCCAGCAGCCTGCTGAAAGCAGCACATGCAATAGCCTGCATATAAACTTCTGTGATTACATGGACACATTTACATACAAATCTGGGAATATTCATGCACTCTCTCTTAAGATCAACTTGCATGCTAGCCTATGTGTTCCTCTAACTTAAAGGGATAGTAATACCTAAAATGTAAAAAAAAATATGTTGTAGGGTTTATCCCCCTGAGTAAAACAAGAGTACTCCCACTGCTGAAAGATGATTCATTCAAAAGTTATTAATTTTCAAAGTTGAATTTTTTAGGTGCAATATCACAGTGGCCTGAAATTGTAGAGTGGCGCTGTTGCTACACCATCCTATGGAGATTTATGGTCCTAAGACCAGAGCTGTCCATAGGATCGTGTAGCAACAGCGCCACTGTACAATTTCAGGCCACTGTGATATTGCACCTAAAAAATTCAACTTTGAAAATTAATAACTTTTGAATGAAACATCTTTCAGCAGTGGGAGTACTCTTGTTTTACTCAGGGGGATAAACCCTACAACATATATTTTTTTACATTTTAGGTATTACTATCCCTTTAACATCCTGCAAGCAAGAGACATTACAGAGCAGATGTTTATAGCATCTGTAGTATATCACATAAATTGAATTAGTTAAAAGCTCATTAGTATGAAGGTAAAGTGGAACAATTTTGTGACAAGCAAATGCCCCATACTGCCAAGTACAAATTGTACAAATTCACATCGACTTAAATGACGATTCTAACCCCTTGACTGCTAGAAATGTCCTAAGCGCATTGCTTCATAATGTGTTGGGTACATTTCATGCATTCATGGGTTAGAAGTCTTTTATATCAATGAAAATGTTTGTCACCCATGATAGCGTTGGAGTGGAACAGAATTGCTCCGCTTTGCCTTATACAAAAGGACCAGTGTAGGCCAAGATTCCACTGAAGGTGATAAACATTATAGTTATCTATAACCCACCCACCCACACACTTCAAGAGGAACCTGTGAGATAAATGGCATTACTGGTTTTAACAGCTTAAATGGAATTCGGCTCATTTAGCAAACATCACAATTCCCTTCTATGCTGAAAAATCAAATCTGTTCATGCTCATCTAAAATGGAAAAAAATCCATTCCTTTAGATTTTTATGTTTAACCCTTTGAATGCCAGATAGGTATTCACTGGCACTCAAAGGGTTAAAAAAATCCAGTTTTAAAAGAATATGTAGATGCTAATGCAGTACTGACAAGTCAGTTAACAAGTAATTGTGACCTGAAGCACAGAATATTTAATTAAACTGCTGCTTTGTTATAAACCAAGAATAAACCAAACAGAGAAATCCGCAAACAGATAGACATGTGGGCATCAGTTGCCATCCAGAGGCTGTTGAATACAACGCCCACTTTCCTCAGCTAGAAGTTGGCCAGGTGAGTCTCAATGGAATTAAAATCCAGCAAAAACTCTTGGGCCACAGTTACCCACCTCAGAAGCAGAACAAGAGGTTTTCAGTGGTGCACTTGTCTAGTCAATAGTGGGCCTTATGCAGAAAGAAAAAGATGGGCTAATTAGTACATCAGCTTCAATTACTTCTTAGGGTTTTTATTGACAGCAGGGGTGACTACTTAATCCCATGAGATTCAGAGGCATGTGCAACATGCTGTGAAGCAACGTGCAAAACACTTCTGATTTTCGAGGAGTTAAACTGTCTCAGTGTCCTGGCTACCCATAGGGGTGTTAAGCAGAGGTGACCACTTTGGGTTTCTCTTGGTACAGAGATCTTGTGAGAGGGAAATACTACTTTTACACCCCCAGGAAACCTAAGCACATCCTCAACCACAAAGTACTCTCTTCCATCTTAAAGCAGGAATAGATAAAATTATCAAGTACTTTGGATACATATATTTTTTTAAAATGTGCCAGGCATTCTAGGTGCTAATTTAGATATACATATACAGGTAATGTATAAATAATCCCACAGAAATGTATGACCCAGAAGTAGAATTTTAGAAGCCCAGCTCCACGGATTTTTTTTTACTCCCTGCCTTAAGGACCAGTACTAAATTGCAACAGTGTTTGCTTGATGTATAGCAGAAGAAAACAAGAGTCCAGGAACCTGTGTTGCCTCCTAATACACCCACATTCATGTGTGAGTGACAAATAAGAAGCAGGTAACCCACAGGCTAGACAATATAAAAGGAACACAAACACCTCCTTATGTTAACTTACCCTAAATCTGGACATAACTTTATGACCACTATGAATCAACTTTGAATGGATTCTTTTCCCAAAATTAATACTTAATTGGTACTGGATATTTTGTCCTCTGAGGAAGATCTGATTCTTTGTTCCCTGACCAATCCCACCCCAATTCGAATAACAGCGACCATTAAGGTTAGGTGCCCACAGACTAAGGTATGTGGGGGTTTATTATTTAAGCATTACTCTTCCTTTAATCTACTGATACCTGGTTCTCTGGTCAAGTAATAAAACAGTGATAGTCATGTTACTGGACATCCATCAGTTAGTGATTACAACTCCCATCATCCTCAGTAAGCCATTGGCTAGTTGAGGATGAGGAAAGTTGTAGTGCTGAAACTGCTGAAGGTCTAGTAATCGACTACTCCTGGTAGAGAGTATAAATATACATAATTCTATAGTCAGCAGGATACCAAACACATTAGGGAAAATTAGGTTCTGCCCACTGGGTTATACAGCAACAAGATTAGTTCTCATTGTTTTGCAACTAATAGGAATGTAGCGGTGGGTAACAACAAAAACATTTAATTTGTTATTCTGTCAAAAGTCATTGTATTTACTGGCCACAGTCAAACAGTTTTGGAAGCCCATCTTCAAAATCGCTCAGCTAAACGCTGTTTCCTGGTTTCATGAACTGGGAATAAGGTTCCAGTAAAAGATACTGAAAATGTGCTTGCAAAATTGAATGAAAATTTAAATCAATAACTGAATTAAAGGTGAACTTACTGACTAAAAAGAACATTATTGTAACATACAAAATTTGTGATATTAAAATAGTTTGTCATGTTAAGTTTAATTTCTTAATATGAATTTATTTTACTGCACATTGGCTTTATATTCATATTCACCCAATCATTAAAGTCCATTTGAACACCTATCAGTTGAATCTTGTTCCCAATATGAGAAATCAGAGAGACAGGATTTTTTGTTACCCATCCGCCTCCAAGATGGTTGTGCATAAACATGCACAGACCATCACTAGTGAGCACACATTCTATAGAACAATGACCTGTTATCTTCCTGCTGTAGAACACTTTTCCTTCTTTGTGCTGGAATTGAGTCATATGCTTATGATACCCAAGACAGTCTTCAAGACAAGGAGCTAGTAATTCAACTGTAAAACCCTAGAACAGCAGTATGCAAATTGAGACTCACCAGTCTTTGACGACTACAATTTTCATCATCCCCTACCAGCCACTGGCAGGTGAAAGAGGGTGGGAATTGTAGTCCTCAACCGCTGAAGGGCCTCAATTTGCCCACCGCTGGATTACAAGTATGCATGTATTCCTTAAAATCCTCTACTTACAATTTAGACATGCAGTTGATTTGGATGGCCCAGCTGATTCATTTTTTTCATGGTTTTCATTATATTTTGGACAAATGGGGTGGGTATAATCTTTATCTTAGAACTATCATGAACTGTTTTAAAAAGCACCTTTTTTAAAATGGGTAAATTGTGCCCCTCGTAAAAATAAATAAAGATCAACTATCCCACACCCTTTTGTACTACCAGTAACGCATTTGACACGTTATACAGATGATGTAATTCAGCAGAAATAGGCAACATGTGGCTCGCCAGCTGTTGAACACAATTCCCATTGTTCAGGGGAGTATGACAGTATACATGCAAAAATCTGGAGATCCACAGCCTTCACATCTCGGTTGCACTAGACAATTTTGACATTAAATCTAGATTAATCTTACTGTTGCCAATTGGCTATTTAGTGAATGTTCCCAGTTTCCTCATTCAGTAACAAAATAGCTTTTCCTCACTATAGATGGCACTGTACTGAATACATAGCGTTGCCATTCAGAATGTCATAATTACATTCAGTATAAACATATGTATACACTGTTAGGGCGTTATATTCCTTCAGATTTTATTGTTTCTGGCAAATCAGAGAGGAAAAAACGAGTAATACATATTGCATTTGACAGTTATAGTGTCAATCCAATCAAGCCAAAAATATTAAAGATCATTAATTTGCATCGGCAGGGCGACTAAGTGATGTTAGATTTATACGCAATAGCTGTAAAGTTTAAAAAATATATATGCACTGTGATGCTCATTCACGGTGTATGCATTATAGAGATGCAGCACAATGAATAAGCCAGGGAGTGTCCCCAGGCCTCGCCAGGCCGCTTCACATACACACGAATGGCGAAGCCATGAGTAGGCGTGGCCAATCGACATCCCTGCAAGAGGTACAAGCGGATCCTTACCGTCAGGCCGGTGCCCAGCACAATTACGTCGTACTCCTCATTCATGTTGGACCAGCTGCAAGTGACTCCGGTATCTGGAAACGAGAGTCGGTAGCGCGCTCACAAGCTGTGCGGATGCGGAAGCGCTGACTATGCAAAAGTGCGCGCACGCATGGACAACCACTGGACAGGCCGGCCACACACGCGTCAACAACCAGCCAATCAGAAAACGAAAAACCGGCAGTTGCTGTGGGAGGAGTGAAATATCTGTATTACGTAATCAGCCCGGCGATGCCCATTGGGTGATAACTTAATTAAGGGCGTGTCTATGCGATCTAATGTCATTTTCAGTGCTTGAAACTAGCAGAAGAGGGTAGTGGTAATCTTGGCCTATGAGAAGGCGTGTTGCGTTGCTCGACGTCTTTTCATTAAAGTATAGACAGCAGGTGGGCGGAGCGCTGAGATGGGAGAGAGCTCTGCAGTGGTTTACAAAAGAGCTCTCTGTCATGGTCTGTGGGGGGGGGTGTAGTGATTTGTATGGGTTGCTTGTCCTCATAGGAGCATGTATCTGGTAGGCCCGTTTTTTGCTGTCAAGTGGAATTCGATTAACGTATTATTTTTAACGGAACACATACCCATTGCAATAAAATCTGATGCACATACATGGTTTATCACGGTTTGGAAAATACAAACATATTAATACATACAAAGATGATGTTGTCAGTGTAAATGTGGATGTGTGACTGCCAGTAGGCGAGGGAACAAAGCTGTAGGGTCAGACAGTGTAAATGGGGAACGGTGGTTACCGTGGGGGGAAGTGCAGCAAGGGAATCATACACTGGGAAAGGAACCCTGCCCCAAGGAACTTGCAGTCTAATTAGAATTTGTGACTACGTACGGAGACAGTAGGAAGAGCATCACAAGTGCAAGGAGTAGTGAAGGAAGTGCAGAAGCAGGGCCGGATTTACATCTCAGGAGCCTGTAGGCACAGAAATCTGAAGAGCCCCCCACCCCCCCATAGGCCATCTCCACAATGCTCCAAATCTCCACATTACCCCCCATCCCCATATTGCCCTCACATTGCCCCATCATCTCCACATTTCCTCCCCCATCATCCCCATATTGCCCTCACATTTCCCACATCATCTCCACATTAATCCTCACATTTCCTACCTCCCTGGTGGTCCAGCGGCAGGAGAGATCTTTGTTTCTGCACAGACGTGTAGCTGCTGGAGCCCCCACGCGGTCTTCTCTTTAGTAATGCAGAGCGCTGGGAGATGATGTCATCGCCAATCGCTCTGCATTACTAAAGAGCTGGGGCAGCTCAGCAGCTACAGGTCTGTGCCAAAGAAGGCACAGACCTTACTATGCGGCGGACGGCACAGCATGGCACGCCACTTTAAAAACAAACAAAAAAAATATTGATTCAAATGGCAGGCGCCCCTCTGTAGGGTGCGCCTGTAGGCAGATGCCTACTCTGCCTTATGGAAAATCCGGCCCTGTGCAGAAGGAGTCTGATGTGCCTTTTGGTGTGTAAAAGGGGGATACTGTTACTGAGATGGCTCCCTGAGCAGGTGGGTTTTGAGGAGATGCTTGAAAGTGTTGAGTGTGGATGACTGGTGAATGACGATAGGGACGGCATTCCAAATTCGAGGGGCAGCCAGTGAAAAAGAGTGTAGCCAAGAGCTGGCTTGAGTTGTGTAAGGAGAGGAGAGGAAGAACCCTTGAGAAGACCGTAGGTGACGGGAAGGCGTGTAGCGAGAGATAAGAGCAGAAATGTAATGGGCATGGGCGTCTGGAGGATGGGGAGCACTTGCCCCCCCCCCCACACACACACACACACACACACTTGCCCCCTCCATAGAAACATAGGGTCTGGTTGGGCTAGCCTGGAGATCACATTATGGCTTTGCCCCCCCCCACCCGGAAAAATATCTGCGGATGCCCATGGTAAGAGGGTGCTGAAGAACAAAGAGACTTACAGCAGAGAAGGAGAATCTTGTAAGAAATACGATAATAGGTAGCCATTTGAGGGTTTTCAGGAGGAGATGAGAGGGAAGGTATCTGGGAGCAAATGTGGTGATTCTTGTGGCTGAATTGATAACAGATTGAAGTGGAGAAAGATGAGACACAGGAAGACCAGAGAGTAGAATGTTGCAGTAGTCAAGTCTAGAGAGAATGAGTACCTGAGAGAGAGTTTCTGCAGTTGACATACAGAGGAAGGGACGTATTTTGGCAATGTTTTTCAGGAAAAAGTGACATTTTCTGGTGACAGCTTGGATATGGGGGAGAATGATAATGTAGAATCATATATGACCGCAAGACAGTGTGCTTTGGATACTGAGTGGATGGCAGAGTTGTCTGTTGTGATGGAGAAGGGAGTTGGTGGATGGGTTTTAGGAGGGAACATAACCAGCTCAGTCTTAGCCATATTAAGATGGCAGTGGGCCATCCGTTATAACATAGCTGAGAAACATTGAGTGACTTGAAACTGCACAGCTGGAGTGAGATCAGGTAAAGAGAGACATAATAGTGTGTCATCTGCATACAGATGGTGATTAAAGCCAAGAGATGAGATGAAGTCACCAAGTGAGAGGGTGTAGAGGGAAAAGAGAAGTGGCCCCAGGACTGATCACTGAGGTACACCTACTGAGAGGTCATGGGGAGATGAAAAAGCATTAGCAAAAGAAACACTGAAAGTACGTTTAGAGAGATAGGAGGAAATCCATTCTAGATGTGTGTTACAGATGCCAGGAGTGTTCAGTGGAGGAGAGCATGGTTAACAGTGTCAAAAGCAACAGATATATCTAGTAGGATTAATATACTGTATTGTCTTTTTCTGTGTGTAGGTCATTAGTAATGTTTGTTAGGGCTGTCTCAGTGGAATAGTTGGAATGCAAACCTGACTGTCATGGGTCAAGAAGAGCATTTGAATTGATAAAAGAGCTTAAGCAAGAGAATACAAGGCGTTCCAAGATCTTAGATGCAAAGGGGAGGAGTGAAACTACTGGAAGGTAATTTGAAAGACAGGTGGGGTCGAGTGTGGGTTTTTTCAGTATAGGTCTGACTATTGCATATTTGAAGGAGGATGGAAAAGTTGTGGTAGAAAGAGAGGAATTAAAGATATTAGTAAGGCTTGGAGCAAGAGTAGTTGCAAGTGCCTTAATAAGGTGAGAGGGCATGGGATCTGAGGGACAGGTAGTAGGTGAAGAGGATGATAGTAAGAGAGATACCGCCTCCATTGTTATATGAGAGAATGAACTGAGGGTTGCTTGAGGTGAACTAAGAATCAGGGGGATTGTAGGAGAGGATGTTGAGGGTATGGTTTGTTGAATGGACTGTACCTTATTTTTGAAAAAACAAAGTCCTATGGAGTGTTGGAGAAGGAGGAGCAGTTTAAGGTTGGGGGTTTGAGAAGAGAATAATAGTTTTTAAAGAGGTCATGTGGGTTAGATTTGTGGGTAGTAATAAGGTTAGAGAAGTAGTGCTGTTTAGTCTGGATAACATGAATATATAATAGTGGAAGTTGGCAATAAAATAAGACTTTAGCCAGAGACGTTCTGCAGCTCGACAATAGAGCCGTAGCATGCGGGTTGTTGAATTTAGCCATGGTCTGGTATTCCTGGGTCGGGAGTGTCTAAGTCAGAAAGGAGCATGCAGGTCCAAGGAAGACATTAATGAAGTGTTATATTGGTGGACTAGAGTGTCTGTGTTAGTAGTAGTAGGGCAGAGAGAAGAGAGGGAAGTTTGCATAGTCAATGCCAAGTCCGGTGGTTTGACTGAGTGTAGGTTCCTTGTTAGGATTTAACAGATAAGAAAGCTCCTTGTTACAGTCTACACTTAGATTGTATGCGCTTTCTCTTTTTTTTTGGTGATCCTTGTTTGGAATGGTGTTTTAGGGAGGGCAGGGGAAGGTATGAAAGAGTGTGAAGGAGATAAGATGATGATCAGAGAGCGGAAATGAGGAAATTGTGAAGTCAGAGATAGAACAATTTCTGATAAGTGCTAGATCTAGACAGTGACTTTCCCTGTGAGTGCTGGCAGCAGTCCACTGTTGAAGGCCATAGGACAAGATCAGAGAGCGAAAGCGGGAAGCACTAGATGAGGATGCATCATCAACGTGTAGGTTGAAATCACCAAGGAGTAATGTAGTAGTGTCTGAGGACAGGAAGATAGAAAGCCAAGTTTCATATTCAGAGAGAAAGGAGGAAGGGTATCACGGTGCCCGTGATTCCCGTTCTGGCGACATTGCTACATCCTGCCTCTTTCCTGCTGGACTCTTATTGGCCGCTGAATTCTGCTCCGCCCAGCGTGAGCCTTCTTAAACTCAGTCCTGTCATTTCTTTGTCGCCCTTTCGTGGTGTTCCTGTATCTGGCGTTAGTTGCTGTGTTTCCTGCTCCGTGTATAATCCGGGTTTGCCTGACCTTGCACCTGTCTCCATTGCCTTGTTCCAGTTGCCGACCCGGACTGCCTGACTACTGCTCTCTTGGTTCCGGTTCTGGCTGTGGCTGATTCGCTCTGTGTAATGACCCTGGCTGTGACTGACTATGATTTGTTGCCAAACCTGACTGTGTCTGACTGATCATCGTGTACCGATCCAGGCTGTGACTGACTAGCTCTCTCTGTGTACCGATCCAGGCTGTGGCTGACTAGCGCTCTCTGTGTACCAATCCAGGCTGTGGTTGACTACCGCTCTCTGTGTACCGATCCAGGCTGTGGCTGACTAGCGCTTTCTGTGTACCGATCCAGGCTGTGGCTGACTACCACTCTCTGTGTACCGATCCAGGCTGTGGCTTACGATTTGCTCCGTGTGTGTTCCGGTTTGTCTGACTACCCACTTTGGTGTTACCTGGGGCTGTCCACTGCGCACCCAGCATACCAACGCTCCAGTGGATAACCTGTAGGGTGCTCTCAGTGGCTCTGGCAGACTTCTCCTTGCTTCCGTCCCTTTACTGGTGCGTTCAGGTGCGGACCTGTAGCACAGTTGTCTTACTCAGGAACGTTGTCTGTTCAGGTGTGGACCTGAGGCAACTTATCTCCTGCTTGCCTTCTGAGGTTCAGCTCGGTACCACTACAGCAGCACTATCCTTCCTGGCGTTATCTATATTGTATTGTGCACTTGCTGTTGCTATATCATTCTGTACGTTGTGTATCTTAATAAAGATTGTATTACCTACAGTACTGGTCCAGTTCTTGTTCTTCGAGTCCGTGACAGAACGAAAGGGCCGTGTCTACGGACAGTACTGGTATCCCTTCGACCCAAGACCTCCTAGCCAGGATGGAGGTACAAGAGCAACGTACTGATCAGATTACGATGGCCTTGCAAACCTTGTTAAACCGTACTGCTCACCTTGACCGCCCTGTCGGACAACTGGTGGCCTCTCCCGCTGCGAACCTGGCACTGGTAGCACCAGCTAACCCTGATGCAGGCATGATCAGGGGTTTTTCTGGGCACGCTCCTTTGCCTCAGCGCTATGACGGGGACCCAGTGCTGTGCCGTGGGTTCATAAATCAATTGGGTATATATATGGAAATGGTACCTCAGGTGTTCCCCAGTGATAGCAGTAGAGTCTGTGTTTTGATTTCACTATTACCTGGCAAGGCTTTGGCATGGGCCAACCCATTGTGGGAAACAGACAAACCCATTATTTATGACTTTCTGGCTTTTGTGGACTCTTTCCGTAAAGTCTTTGACATACATTGTCGTAAAGTCTCTGCCTCCAAAACCTCATGACCATATGCCAAGGGTCCCGAACTGCAGCAGAGTATGCGATTGAATTCTGTACTCTGGCGGTGGAGGTTGGGTGGAACAACGAGGCTTTAGTAGCAGCATTCTCCCAAGGTCTTTGCGATATGGTCAAGGATGAGATTGCTGCTCGTGACCTACCTAAAGACTTGGATGAGTTAATTTCCTTTACAACACTGATCAATTCCAGGATCAGGGAGAGACCATCTTTTAGGGAGCGCCTATGTAGGCCTCCATCTCGTTTGGCTCCCAGCTTTACGTACCCACCCATTCCTCCCTCGCCTCCCACTACTCCTGGGCCTGTTTCGGACGGGAGTGAACCCATGCAGTTGGGGGCAACTCTCCTTTCGGGGGAGGAGAGAGCCTTCCGACGGAGGGAAGGTCTCTGTTTGTACTGTGGCAGATCCAGTCGTTTGTTGAAGTCTTGTCCTGTGCTTCCGGGAAATGCCCACACCTAAGATCCTGTCGGGGACAGATCTTGGGTGGCATTTCCCAGTCCCCGGAGGTGGTCAAGGGTAAACCCATCCTCAAAGTTATCCTGTCATGGAGCAACTCCTTGACAGTTGCGACTGTGTTACTCGATTCAGGGGTGGCAGGATACTTTATGGACGCAAACTTCACTGAAAGTCAAGCTATTCCTTTGCAGTCTCGCGCTTCACCCTTGGCTATTGAGGCCATCCATGGGAGGCCCTTCCAACCCTCTCATATCACTCAGGAGACGCTTCCTCTAAACCTGCGAGTTGGAGCCTTGCACACGGAAACCCTGCAATTCCAAATAATTCACTCGCCTCACTACGCTATTGTCCTGGGGTTTCCATGGCTTCAGTCACACAACCCCTGGATTGATTGGCACAATTGTGATATAGTGTCATGGGCCCCTAGTTGCGCTAATTCCTGTCTCGCACGTCCTACGAGGCCAAAGTGTACTTCTTCCTCTGTTCTGTCTGAGGAGTACAGGGCCTTCCGTGATATATTTGAAAAAGTCCAAGCCGGTGTGTTGCCTCCTCACAGGTCCTACGATTGTGAGATCAACTTGATCCTGGTACTATTCCTCCTAGGGGTCGGGTTTATCCACTGTCTACGCAGGAGACAAGGGTTATGGAGGAGTATGTGGCCGATGCTCGATCCAGAGGAATAATCTGCAAATCCACCTCCCCAGCTGGTTCAGGCTTCTTTTTGTTAGAATGAAGGATGGGGAGCTGCGCCCCTGTATTGACTATCGTGGTCTGAATAAGTTGGTATCTAAGAACGCCTACCCGATACCCTTATCACAGAACTCTTCGACAGACTAAAGGGTTTCAAGGTGTTTACCAAACTTGACTTGAGGGCAGCGTATAACCTTGTCCGTATCAAAGAAGGAGATGAGTGGAAAAAAGCCTTTAATACCCGGAGCGGCCACTATGAGTATTTAGTGATGCCCTTCGGGTTGTGCAATGAGCCTGCTGTCTTCCAGGAATTAATTAATGATGTCTTAAGGGACCTGCTACAAAAATCTGTGGTCGTATATCTGGACGATATACTAGTCCATTCACCCTCTATGGAAACTCACATCGCAGATGTGTCTAGAGTCTTACAACTACTGAGAGAGAATGGTCTTTACTGCAAACTCGAGAAGTGTGAGTTTCATAAATCGTAGGTTACCTTCTTGGGTTATGTGATTTCTGCCTCTGGG
Organism: Rhinophrynus dorsalis; assembly: GCA_037306005.1. Lineage (NCBI taxonomy): Eukaryota > Metazoa > Chordata > Amphibia > Anura > Rhinophrynidae > Rhinophrynus > Rhinophrynus dorsalis. Next base: position 328,332,794 of record CM074721.1, on the reverse strand, counting down.
TTCGCGATGGACCCTCAAAAACCATCCTCCATTGTACAATGTCCTCGCCCAGTAGGCCTGAAGGCTCTCCAATGTTTCTTAGGCTTCGCGGACTACTACTGGAAGGAAAATAAATGTGGCTATTTCTCCAAAAAGCTATCCAAGGCTGAAAGGGTGTACTACATTGGTGACAGAGAATTACTAGCTATCATCTTGGCATTAAAGGAGTGGCCTTACCTACTTGAAGGAACCAGTGCCCCAATCCTGATCCTCACTGACCATAAAACTTTGATTTACCTATCTGAGGCCAAAAGATTGCTCGCCAGGCCAGATGGGCACTATTCCTGTCTAGGTTCAACTTTGTTGTATCTTACCTCCCTGGCTCTAAAAACATCAGGGCAAATGCTCTATCTCGCCAACTTTGTCCTGAATCTAGGGAAGAATCTCCCCCCACCCCGATCATTCCAGCTGATCGTATACTAGCACATATTCATACTAGTATTACTTCCCGGTTGGGAGAGGAGATTTTATCGACTCAAGCTTCCGCACCTGCAGAGAATCCGAGAGGGAGGTGTTTTGTGCCAGTTCAGCTCCGTAACAGACTCCTGGAAACATATCATACCTCCAGAACTGCTGGCCATAATGGTCGAGATCAGTTAATAAGATCTATCTCTCGTTTATTCTTGTGGCCGAGTCTGAGGAAGGATTGTGCTGCCTTCGTGGCAGCTTGCCAGATCTACGCTCAAAATAAATCTTCATGTAGCTTACCTGTGGGTCTCCTCCAACCCATTCCTAATGGGGAGCGTCCGTGGTCCCATTTGTCCATAGACTTTATGGTGGAATTTCCAGCGTCCTTGGGTTACACGGTTATCCTGATGGTAGTGGACAGATTTTTCAAAATGGCACACTTCGTACCGCTTAAAAAGTTTCCCTCTGCCAAAGAGTTGGCCGAGATATTTGCCAAGGAAGTATTCCGCCTACATGGCATACCTAAGGTGATTGTCTCCAATAAAGGGAGTCAGTTTGTGTCCAGATTCTGGAGATGCTTCTGCACACAATTGGGGATCCAGCTGGCCTTTTCTTCAGTGTACCACCCACAATTTAATGGTGCAGCTGAAAGGTCAAACCAAGCCCTTGAGCAATTTCTCCGGTGCTAAATAACCACCACGACAACTGGGCTACCTTCTTACCTTGGGCGGAGTTTGCCAGAAATTGTGCCATCAATTCCTCATCTCAGTCGTCACCGTTTCTGATAAATTATGGGTTTCAGCCCTCTGCTCTCCCTGTGACTTTTGAGGCACAAATGATTCTGGCTCTGGAGGAGCATTTACGGGCTCTCCATTCCTCTTGGGTGCAGGTACAGAACCACCTTACGTGGTTCCATGCTAAGGCACAAGCGGCAGGCTGACCGTAGGCGACTACCAGCACCTACCTTTTAAGTTGTAGACAGGGTATGGCTGTCATCCCAGAATCTCCAGGTGCCATGTAGGAAACTGGCCCCTCGCTTCGTTGGTCCCTTTCGGGTCATTCGGAGAATCAATCCTGTGGCATACGCTCTAGAACTCCCGGCTACTATGCGCATTCATAACGTTTTCCATGTGTCATTGCTCAAACTATTAACCTGTAACCGCTACTGCTCCTCCAGCCCCCATTAGGGTGGGAGACCATGAGGAGTATGAAGTACAAAGCATCTTGGATTCCCAGAGGTTTAGGGGGAAATTACAGTACTTGGTGCACTGGAGAGGTTATGGCCCGGAGGAACGCTCTTGGGTCTTCTCAGAAGATGTGCATGCTCCCATCCTGATTCGTAGATTTCACTCACATTTCCTGACTGCCCACGTCCAGAACCGCAGGGAGGGGGTCTTTGAGGGGGGGTACTGTTAGTGTACCAGGGCGGCGGCTGCTCAAGCCGACCGCGGCTTCCTCCAGCGGCTCCAGCCACATTGTTACCCGGCGGCTTCAGCCACACTGCTGTTTGGCAGTTCCAGCCGCATGGGGTTGGCGGTTTGGTCGCTTCATGGCCGCTGGGTTCCGGCACGTCTGTGACAGTTAATGGGCGCATGTTCAAGGGCATGGACACATTTGCTGACTCCTCCTCTTCCTGGTTCCTAAGCTCAAATACTGCCTGGACACTATGCTCAGTCACCCTTTCGTGGTGTCCAGTGCAGCTGGTTTGAGTTCGTGCATTACCTGGTTCGTCCGACTACCCGTTCTGGTGCCGACCTTTGGTTTGTCTGACTACCCGTTTTGTGTATGACCCCGGCTCAGTCTGACATTCCTTCTGGTGTGGACCTGCGGCTCTGGTAGACTACCTCCTCTGTGTATGACCTTTGGCTTAGCTGGCTATCTGTTCTGGTGCTGACCTGTGGCTTTGTCTGACTACCAGCTCCGTGTATGACCCTGGCTAGTCCGATAACCAATCTGGTGCAGACCTGCGGCTCTGTTTTACGATTTGCTCCGTGTATGTTCCGGCTTGTCTGACTACCCACTTTGGTGTTACCTGGGGCTGTCCACTGCACACCCAGCATACCAGCGTTCCAGTGGATAACCTGTAGGGTGCTCTCAGTGTCTCTGGCAGATTTCTCCTTGCTTCCGTCCGTTTACTGGTGCGGACCTGTAGTACAGTTGTCTTACTCAGGAACGTTGTCTGTTGAGGTGCAGACCTGTTGTAGACTACTCAGGTGCGGACCTGAGGCGGCTTATCTCCTGCTTGCCTTCTGGGGTTCAGCAGCACGATCCTTCCTGGCGTTATCTATGCTGTATTGTAGAAACAAAAAAAGCCCACAGCGCTAGCTCACCATAATAAATACATGTAGTGTATAAATAAAAAAGTGTTAAATAGCTGGAATCTAGATAGCAGCAAAGAATGAGGGGGTTCTCCAATCCCCCAAAAAACATTGGGCCAAAACCCAAAGTGCACATACAAGACCAAGAACAAACCTGCGCTCCTCCATACCTATGTGTAAATGTGTGACCTGACTTAGGCATATATAATAATAAAAATGTGTATATATGTGTCCTAACTTATATATATATATATATACTAAACAATTAAAAATTGAGAATTTAGTCCTTCATTTGGCCAAAGAATGTAAGCTTGCCAACTCCGTCAAGGTATCTCAAGTTCTGGCAAGTACCTACTCTACTGCACCTTTAATTCCTATCTAACATTAAAATAAATTAAAATTCTGGGTTTGATAAAGGAGCTGAAGATGTTATAAGTAAAAACTTACCTAATTCTATAACACAGTGTATGCAATTAAAAACAAAAGGACACACTACTAATTCAAAAGGTGTAAGAGAGTACTTGCCTAGTATAAAATTTCATTGGCCTGCAGGATGTGGACACCGGCAAAAGAGGACTGTGGGTCCTTCAATCCCATTTAGAAGCCAGTGTTTTTGGTAAACAACCCAGTAGAGCAGCAGGGTACAAAATCAGCAGGCAGAAGATTAGTTGGATAACAGGCCAAGGTCAAAACCAATACAGGAAGTTGAAGCAAAATCAGGAGGCAAGAGACGTAGTCGAGGAAAGCCGGGTTAAAACACTGGAAACACTTGGATCAATAACTTTAGAACTTGATATCTGGAACGATTTGCTCTCACACCAACACAAGAGTGTCGGCGATTGATATAGGCCCAAACAAGGGTGTCACCACAACAAGGCAGGGAAACAAGAAAAAAGTAGAACCAGAATACCTGGTAAAAAGGACAGCAAAACTCAGAGAACATGACAGTTACATTTTAATACAGAAACATCATTCTGTTATCAATATTGGAGTTCTCTCCTATTGGCTTTGTTTTGGATAATTTTAACCCTTTCAGTGCCAGAAGGGTATCGAGCACATTGTTTTGCAATGTTTTTTATATCACTGTCAATCAAAGGGTTAATGTTTCCTGGTCATATATCCAAGTTAAAGAGACCTGGTTGTGGGTCCCGAGTGTTCTGTGCAACAGTTCAAAATTTGCAGTATGCACCGAAATATGATATTGTGTGGCATGGTGACACAGCTTCTATATCTTGGCATCTATACTAAGTCACACAGGTATGGTAGTGCATAACAAGGTGGGGGTGGGCACTACCCCAACAATAAGTGCCCAGCAATTAGCTAATTAATTACTCCCAGATTGTCACGGGCACCCAGGAATGCTCAGAACTCAGTACGGTAATATAATGCAAATTATTTATTTGAATAAATCACAGCGATAAATACGTGGTATAACAAGCAAAGGGTTACTAGCTGGCGACACTACTACCAGAAATAGTAGGCCTCTCGCTAGACCACAATGCGAGAGACTGGGCCAAAGCCCCTGTTAGTCTCAGCAGGATACAGGAACGCCAACTCTTGATCCGTCGACTGGAACACTGGAACAGGCGACCACTGTGAACACTGGCTTAGCGATCTTGATCCGATGAACAGGAACACAAGGACTGCTGGACTAGAGAACTGACCCACGCCTGCAATCAGTCAAACCAGCAATACCACACCTTTGCAGCAACCCGGTGACCCACTCCTGCAGTCACCGCTAAGAGACCCTGTGACTCTGCCTGCAGTCACTATATCGGACCCCTGTGACTCACTCCTGCAGTCACATATAAAGACTCTGTGGCTCATGCCTGCAGCCACCACACGAGACCCTGTGACTCATGCCTGCAGTCACTACACCAGACCCTGTGACTCTGCCTGCAGTCACTATATCGAGACCCTGTGACTCACGCCTGCAGTCACCAATCAGACCCTGTCCACAACAGTGGTCTGTCTTAAGCCAATAGCACAAATTGATCACAGTAAGGGATACTCGTGATCACTGGTTCATACACAGAGAGGGTTCTCATACTTAGCTGGGTCATACACATAGAGGGTTCTCGTACTTATCTGGGTCATACACAGAAAGGGTTCTCTTACTTAGCCGGTCATACACAGAAAGGGTTCTCATAAATAGCCAGGTCATACACAGAGTGGGTTTACGTAGATAGCCAGGTCACACACAGAGCCCAAGTACTTCACCTAATAACAACAACGCAAGGGCGACTGAGTCAGGACTCAGTCTGCCTTTTAAACCCCTCCACAGGAAGTAGGAGGAGCAGCTCAGAGGGAGGAAGTAGGTAGGAGGAGTCTACAAGAAACAAACAGCTAAAGCAGGGGCCTGCTGCATGCTAGAAGCCTCACGCCTGTAGATGCTGCTGCAAACAAGGTAAGCTGTAAACTGTAACAGTACCTCCCCTTCAAAGGCCCCTCCTCCGCGGAACCGGCCAGGGTTTGTCAGGGAACTTCACATGGAATCTGCGTACCAAAACAGGAGCGTGAACATCATCAGATGAAATCCAGGAACACTCCTCTGGACCATATCCCTTCCAATGGATCAAATACTGTAAGTTCCCTCGAACCAACCGGGAGTCCATAATGTTTTGTACTTCAAATTCCTCATGAACTGCAACTCTCACAGGAGCAGGCTGAACAGGAACAATCGTGTACCGGTTGCAGACCAAGGGCTTAAGCAGAGACACATGGAACACATTGTGAATTTGCATACTGGCTGGCAACTCTAAAGCGTAAGCAACTGGATTAATCTTACGTAATACATGGAACGGCCCAATGAATCTAGGAGCCAACTTGCCACATGGAACTTTCAGGTGCAGATTACGGGAAGACAGCCACACTCTGTCTCCTACTTGAAAGTGGCGAGCCGGCAACCTTCTACGATCCGCCTGCTGTTTTTGCCACAACATGGACCCACATAAGGTTTGCTGCACCTTTACCCAGGAAGACCGGAGGACTCATAAATGCAAATCCAGAGCCGGCATGGATTGCGCTTGAAAATTCTCGGGCAACACTGAGAGTTGGAACCCATAATTAATCAAAAATGGGGAACTCCTAGTCGAGGAGTTTACTGCACAGTTTCAAGCAAACTCTGCCCATGGCAACAACTTGGCCCAGTTGTCATGATGGTCAGAAATGTAGCATCGGAGAAACTGCTCTAAGGCTTGATTGGCTCGCTCTGTCGCTCCATTAGATTGCGGGTGATAGGCGGAGGAGAACGCCAATTGAATACCCATTTGAGCACAAAACTTTCGCCAAAACCGAGCCACAAACTGACTTCCTCTATCAGACACAATAACCTTCGGGATACCATGTAAACGGAAGACTTCTCTGGCAAAGATCACCACCAATTCCCTGGCGGAAGGTAATCCCTTAAAGGGATAGTATTACTTAAAAATTACTATCCCTCATATTGTAGCCCTTAATAAACTGAGTTAAATGACACCAGCGGCATCTCTCAGACCTTTATGGTTTAAGAGATAGCCGCTTTCAAAGTTTCCTCTCCCCTGCTGTCAGTGTTCTGCTGCAGCAGGGGAATCCGGTCCCGGGACAGGCGGAGGCTCTTAAACAGAGCTGATATCTCATTATGGAAGGAAAAATGATTCATTAAAATAGTCTTCTACGTGTGCTTGTTTACCAAGCACACGTAGAAGACTGTTTCAATGAATCATTTTTCCTTCCATAACGAGATATCGGCTCTGCTGAAGAGCCTCCTCTTGATTCAGAGACTGGATTCCCCTGCTGGCAGCATAACTCTGACAGCAGGGGAGAGGAAACTTTGAAAGCGGTTATCTCTTAACCCATAAAGGTTTGAGAGATGCCGCTGGTGTCATTTAACTCAGTTTATTAAGGGCTACAATATGAGGGTTAGTAATTTTGAAGTAATACTATCCCTTTAAGTGGCACAAAATAAGCCATCTTCAAAAACTTGTCCACTATCATCAAAATCACTGTACATCCCATGGAGCGTGGAAGTTCAACCATGAAATCAATTGATAAATGTGACCAGGGGAGTTCCCCATTGGCCACTGGTTGAAGCAGACCCACAGACAGCTGTCTGGGAGATTTGTTTTGAGCACACGTGGTGCAAGCTGCCGTAAAAGCAGCACAATCGGCCCTTAAACTTGGCCACCAGAAAACTCGTGACAATGACCAGATCAACTGGTCTCGACCAATATGCCCAGCAATTTTTGAGGTATGATAAGTCTCCAGCAACTGAATACGAAATTGCGTTGGCACAAAGCAACGAAGCTCAGGTCTCTCAACTGGGGCGGCAGCCTGAGCAGCCAAAATCTCCTCACCCAAAGGAGAAGTAATGCAAGTACAGATCGTAGCCAAAATACAGTCAGCAGGAACGACCGGAGAGGGCAGATCCTCCTCCCTCAAGGGAGAGCAAAACGTGCAAGATAATGCGTCAGCCCGAATGTTTTTAGAACCAGGAAGGTACGAAACCACAAAGTTAAAATGAGACAGGAATAGTGCCCATCGAGCCTGTCTGGCGGATAAGCGCTTAGCTTCAGACAGATAAATCAAATTTTTATGATCTGTCAAAATCAAAATGGGAGTTTTCGTACCTTCCAACAGATATCTCCACTCCTTTAAGGCCAAGACAATTGCCAGTAACTCTCTGTCACCAATCTGGTACAGTCTCTCTGCTTTAGACAACTTCCTCAAGAAATACCCACATGGGCGAAGGGCTTCTCCTGGAGCAGAGCGCTGTGACAACACAGCGCCCAAGCCTATCTCTGAGGCATCCACCTCCAGTGTAAACGGTAAGGAGGGGTCAGAATTAACCAAAATTGGGGCAGTGGCAAAAGCCTTCTTTAAGTTCTCGAATGCATTGATCGCTTCTTGAGACCACTCAGTGGTTTTAGCAAGTTATTTCCGTAAGGGGTTTGACAATGGAGGAAAAATTTTTGATACATTTTCGATAATAATTGGCGAATCCCAGGAACCTCTGGATTGCCTTAAGGCCCATAGGACGAGACCAATTAAGAACTGCCGATAACTTCAAAGGATCCATGGCGAATCCAGCGGCAGAAATGATATAACCCAAGAACGTCACTTGCGGCTTGTGAAACTCGCATTTCTCCAACTTGCAAAAGAGCTTATTCTCCCGTAGCTTAACACCCTTGAAACATCTTATCACGGTCCCCGTGATTCCCTGTCAATCTATGACTGTGTTACCTTTGCATTGGAGGAGTCTGATTGGCCCGCCCAGGATGTGCCTTTATATGCTGGAGTTTGGGCACTTGTCAGTTGCCCTTTCGTGGTGTTCCTGTTGCTGCACTTTGCTCTGAATTCCAGTGTCTCCTGTGTACCGACCCGGCTAGTCTGACTCTTCTCCTGTTCCTGCTCCGTGATCTGACTTGGTTCTGGCTGACGACCCTGCTCCGTGATTTGACCCGGTTCTGGCTGACGACCCTGCTCTGTGATCTGACCCGGCTCTGGCTGAAGACCCTGCTCCGTGATCTGACCCGGGTCTGGCTGACGACCCTGCTCCGTGATTCGACTCGGTTCTGGCTGACGACCCTGCTCCATGATTCGACCCGGTTCTGGCTGTTGATCCTGCTCCGTGATTGATCCGCTCTCCGGTAGTGTTCCTGCAGTTGTTTCCATCCGGTTCCGGTTATCGCTCCTGTCTGGTTGCTGCTCCAGTGTCCTCCGGTCACGCTAGCGACATTCTGAACTGTTTTCGCTGTTCCACTCTCGCTCATTCAGCTGTAGCCTGAGGTTGCCTGCCATTTACTTGCAGAGCATTGCTCTTCTGTATGTACCAGATTAACCTGTGCAGTGCCTGTAGTCTCCGGTTACGTGCCACTTGTTTAGCTTGCCAAGCCTCTGTTGGTTTATTGAGTCTCCTTTTGACGCCATACCAGTCCTTGCAGAGCTCCGCTTGTCCGGTGTTCGGGGTGCACCGTGACCACGCCGGTTGGCGCCGGTAGTCTGTTCGCTCTTGCTATAGGATTCTGTGTGACACCGGAAGGGTGTCCTGGCTCCGTTTCTCATTCTCTCAAAGTGTACAGTTCCACCTGCACTGCCTAGTGCATCGGCTCTTCGTAGCTTGTGCAACTATCATCTATTGTGGCATCCCAAGGGCTTCGTAACACAATCCATTTGGCACACGCAGGGTTACTTACTACTCACATTCTGGGCGATTCCTATTCTGGTTACTTCATGTTTGGCAGTAGCATTCCTCCTAGCCCACGGTGGTGGTACTGGCTCAGCTCAGAACAACAGGGGCGCATCCTGTTTCTGCTTAGAGAGTGATACAGTGCTGATCCTGTGTTCCTTGCTCTACATCTGGAGACTGTTCTCCAGAGACTGATATCTATCCTGGACGTTGGCCAATCTAGCCTGAGCTTCTCCAGTTGCTCCTGTTAACCCTGTGGGGTTACTATAGCCTTTAGCTGTACTTATTCCTCTGTTTATATTATCCATACCTTGTCTGTATTTGTCAGTACTGTTCTTACCTGTGCTGGCCCCTAGGGGCACTGTTTATCATTCTGATTCAATAAAACTGTGTTTTTACTTTATAACCTGGTCTGTGTGTCAGAAAACCGTAACACATCTGCTTGATGTGTCTCCAGAGTCGGGGAATGTATGAGGATATGGTCCAGATATACCACCACACAACTCTGCAGGAGCTCTCTCAGAACATCATTAATCAGTTCCTGGAAGACAGCTGGAGCATTACACAAGCCAAAAGGCTGAGCTTGTTGTCTCTGTTACAGAGCCTGTCCGTTAACAGTTGCTGAGCTTGTTGCCTCCAATACTGAGCCTTTCATTAACACTTGCTGAGCTTGTTGCCTCCACTACCGAACCTGTCAGTTAACACTAGCAGAGCAATCGTGGCCTCCGTTTACGGTGCCTCCACCTTACACCTTAGCAGTTGTTGCACCGCGTGGTGCTATTGGGCATTCCATTAGCTCTTGCAGTGTGTGTCTCAGTTACCGCACCAGAAGGGTGTCTTGGCTCTGGTCTCATTCAGCTCGCAGTGTTGTGCCTCCATTACTGCACCAGTGAGTGCGACTGGCTCAAGTTACATTTAGCTCGTGCAGTGTCTATGACTCAGTTACCGCACCTAAGGGGTGCTATTGGCTCCGGTCCCATTTTGCTCTTGCAGTGTCTCTAACTCCGTTACCGCACCTAAGGGGTGCTATTGGCTCTGGTTCCACTTAGCTCTTGCAGTGTCTCTGACTCCGTTACCGCATCTAAGGGGTGCTATTGGCTCTGGTTCCAGTCAGCTCTTGCAATACTGTTGGGTATATCAAAACAAGAGCATGATGTGGAGAATTAATCACCTGAAACTTTAATGTCTCCGTATGCAGGGGTCCCACTCTTAGGGTTATCAACGTAGTCTCATGCGTGATGTGAGAGGGCTGCAAAGGTCTACCATCAATGGCCTCCACTGCCAATGGTGACTCCATCAAGGATAATGGAATATTATTACTGGCTACAAATTCTGCATCAATAAAGCACCCAGCGGCCCCTTTATCTAAAAGGGCAGAAACCGAAACAGACTTATTAGCCCAGTAGATACAGGCCTTCAACATGGGTTTACTCAAAAGATTTTCCTGGGACAAGGAAATCTTGCCAACCATCTGGCCTCTGCCAGCTCGTGCACCAGGCCGTCTCTCTGGCCTTACTGGACAGGCGCGCAACAGATGTCCAGATCTCCCACAATACAATCCTCCTAAAGGCCCTCTCCTCTTTAGACAATCAGGTAACCCCCAACAGGGCAGGCTCACCACTCTCAGAGCCTAGATCAGAAGGCATGGGAGGCGTGGGAGGATAGGGTGGGTCAGAAACCAGAGCGGAGGAATCGCCAGGAGGTCTGCGTGCATACTTATCACCCTTCATGGTATCACAGAGACCTTGGAAAAACACAGCCATCAGCGCCTCATTGTTCCAATCCACCTCAGCCGTCTGAGTACGGAACTCTAAGGCATAATCAGCCACTGTGTGCATGCCCTGCCGCAGGGTCATCAAATGTTTGGAAGCCAGCATCACGCGGCCTGGTCTGTCAAAAACATGTCTAAAGGAATTAATAAATTCTGAAAAGTTATGTACAATTGGCTTATTGGTCTCCCACAAGGGATTGGCCCATGCCAATGCCCGGCCAGTTAAGAGAGAAATTAAGAAGCCCACCTTGCTTTGTTCATTCGGGAATGCATATGGTACCAGCTCGAAATATATTCCCAATTGGTTCAGAAAACCACGGCAACCATCTGGGTCCCCACCATACCGCTGTGGGAGCTGAGCGGAACCCGTTAGCCTCTTGACCGTGCCTGCGTCAACTGAGGCAGGTTGAGCTGGTGCCCGGGAGGGATTGGAAGGGGCCACCAGTTGTGTACAAATCTGCTCAAGGTTTGCAGTACACTGTGAAACCATTTGAATCGCTACAGACAATTGGTCCAATCTCGGACCCAGTGTCTCCATCCTATCCAGAATGCTTTGGAAAATCTCACCGCTATCACCTTCAGAGCTCATGGCCCTTGCATACTGTCACGGGCACCCAGGAATACTCAGAACTCAGTACGGAAATATAATGCAAATTATTTATTAGAATAAATCACAGCGATAAATAAGTGGTATAACAAGCAAAGGGTTACTAGCTGGCGACACTACTACCAGAAATAGTAGGCCTCTCGCTAGACCACAATGCGAGAGACTGGGCCAAAGCCCCTTTTAGTCTCAGCAGGATACAGGAACGCCAACTCTTGACCTGTCGACTGGAACACTGGAACAGGCGACCAATGTAAACACTGGCTCAGCAATCTTGATCCGATGAACAGGAACACAAGGACTGCTGGACTGGAGAACTGACCCACGCCTGCAATCAGTCAAACCAGCATCACCACACCTTTGCAGCAACCCGGTGACCCACGCCTGCAGTCACCGCTCAGAGACCCTGTGACTCTGCCTGCATTCACTATATCAGACCCCTTTGACTCACTCCTTCAGTCACATATAAAGACCCTGTGGCTCACGCCTGCAGCCACCACATGAGACCCTGTGACTCATGCCTGCAGTCACTACACCAGACCCTGTGACTCTGCCTGCAATCACTATATCGAGACCCTGTGACTCACGCCTGCAGTCACCAATCAGACCCTGTCCACAACAGTGGTCTGTCTTAAGCCAATAGCACAAATTGATCACAGTAAGGGATACTCGTGATCACTGGGTCATACACAGAGAGGGTTCTCATACTTAGCTGGGTCATACACAGAGAGGGTTCTCATACTTATCTGGGTCACACACAGAAAGGGTTCTCTTACTTAGCCGGGTCATACACAGTACGGGTTCTCATAAATAGCCAGGTCATACACAGAGTGGGTTTTCGTATATAGCCAGGTCACACACAGAGCCCAAGTACTTCACCTAATAACAACAACGCAAGGACGACTGAGTCAGGACTTAGTCTGCCTTTTAAACCCCTCCACAGGAAATAGGAGGAGCAGCTCAGAGGGAGGAAGTAGGAAGTAGGTAGGAGGAGACTACAGGAAACAAACAGATAAAGCAGAGGCCTGCTGCATGCTAGAAGCCTCGCGCCTGTAGATGCTGCTGCAAACAAGGTAAGCTGTAAACTGTAACACAGATGTAAAGGTACATCATAACATAGCAAAGCTTATTGCTTAGAGAAATAGTGAATGGCACCCCCACAAACCATAGACTTCCTTTGGTTTAGTTTGAAGGGTGAGTACACACAAGTACATGGATTAATGCAAAACAATAGTTCACCCAAGTAATAGAAATTTTACACTGTATTCTGCCACCAGAGAATTTTTCTGGAAGAGAGACACTTGTTTCTGGGACACTGGTCACCTGAGAACTAAAAGAAGTTGAGTTAGCTGAAGCAGGAGCAGTAGTCTGAACATTACATGTCTGAAGATCTTGCAAACACCACTGCAAAACAGCCTGATTGGACTGCAGTTCCTGTACAGTGAAGGCTAATGCAGAAATTTGATTACCAAGAGTAGAGCCTCTACTAACCCTTCTGGCTCCATATATGTGTCTCAATTGTTCTGTCGCAGAACAGGCTAACTCTGTGAATGTAAGCTAACTGGTACAGTATTACTCAGATAATATAACCCAATGGCAGTGTACAGATACAGAGAGATGGCTATGTAGGCAGTAGTAGTGGATACAGAGTAAAACTGAGCAACAGGTGATGACTGGAAGCAGATGTACAGGATAGAGTGCTTATACAAGTGTATGGCTTGTATAAGGTTAAGGTGAATAGACTGCTGAAGGCAGGATAAAGAGGTACTCAGGTGTGCAGATGAATAGCTTATACATGGTTCAGCTGAACAGTCTGCTGAAGGCATTAGGCAGAGGTACATAGGTGTATAGCTTGTACAGGGTTAAAGCTAAACAATCTGTTGAAGGCAGTAGGCAGAGATTCACAGGTCTGTAGCTTGATGAGACTTAGAAGCAGAGCAGACAGAGTCAAAAGTCCAACAAACAAAACCAATGGGGGGAAATCCAAGAAAGTGGCCAAGCAATCAAAGGTCAGGGGCAAGCAGCATAGGATCAAGGTCAAAAAGGGAAGCCAAAGACCAGGAATAAGAACAAAGAAGAGGAATCACTGAACACCACTAAAGGATGAGTACAACTGAGCACTGGACTATTGGCAGCTTCCTCTATAAAAAGATATGGGGTGTGATATCATCATGTGTGCTACTTGATTAACAGAGTGTGATGTTATCATGTGTACGACGTGATCGACATCAACAAAGGAGATTCGGAGTACCTTTATGGACTAAAATTGAAAATGACTTCAGTTTGTTTCTTTCTTCTTCTGGATCAGCAAAAACAAGGTTAATGCTGTAAAGGTTTGACTGGATGAACATGTCTTTTTTTCTACCTCATCAACTTTGTTTCTATGTTTTGTTACACAAAATCCCACTATCAGAGGGGTTAATTTTGTTTTGATCTCAAAACTGGACTGAATGTATTTTTTTTTTTACATCTGTACTATGTCAAGGATAGTGAAACATTTTAAAACCCTGGAAATCGATATCTGGATAGGTAACTAAAATCCTGAGTAAACTCATACACTATTGATATCAGTTGACATTTCATAAGGGATGGCATGAGCACAAAACTGCACCTACAGCAATCTTTCCATTTTCTTACATTATTTGGAATTGAATATGTCTGCACTAAATGATTGTAGAAACAAACATGAAGAAGAGAAATAGGTTATACCATTTTGGAAATAAGGCTAAAAGGTATTTTATTCAAAAGTTCTAACAGCTCAAAGTTGCATTTTTTATATACAGTTTCACAGTGGCCTGAAGTTGTACAGTGGCACTGCTGATACATCATCCTATGGACAGCTATGGTCATATGACCATAAATCTCCATAGAATTGTGTAGCAACAGCACCACTGCCTGATTTTAGGCCACTGTGATACTGAACCTAAAAAATTCTGCTTTGAGCTGTACTAGATATATTTTTTACATATTAAGTATTACTATCTCTTTAAGGATTTTCTTGCTGAATTCAGTGACTACTGTCCTTCTCAGAAAAATGGCACCCCACTGAAATCACTTTACATACTGTAAAGGTGGTACCAGGAACACTAAACTGCACCAACCACAATGTTTCTGTTTCAGTACATATTTTGGAATTGGATATGCCTGCATAACGAATGTTTGTAGCAACTGCAGACTTGAAGAAAAGGTAGAAAAGGCTATCAAATGAGGGGGCTACTTGCATTTTTACCCCATGGCTATTTGGACTAAACTTTTCCAGAAGGTGGCACTGTATAACTTACTGATCAATCCTTTTCTCTTTCATTCAATGAGGAACCCAGGAACCAGAGGGGTAAAATATCAGACCATTACATTTATCATCAGAATGGTTATGCGACCAGGGTGTCTTACACTTACAGCAGCCCACATGTTTCCTACCCCAAAGCACAAACAGGCATGGACAGGGAAGATGCCTGCCCAATAAGCACCATTTGATAAATCTACCTCTGCATGCCTCTAAGGGGTCTAGTTTGCCCCAGGTGATCAGAGGTCATCTGTGTCTCTTTCACGGTCTCTGTCCTTAGGGGACCAGTGGGTTTTGCAGGTGATCATGGATGGTAGTGCATAGACTTCCAGTTCCTTCCTACTCACTGCTTCATGTCCGCATTTCCTTTCAATCTGCTGTGAGTCCATCCATTTTTAAATGCGTTTCCTTCCTCTTCTTCATTTTTGGGGTCGGATCCTGTACGACCACTTACAGATCTTATATGTTGTAAGGGCTTGAACTAATTTCTACCACGAAGGGAAGAGAAACAAAACAAAAGATTAAACCCAAGGCCACAGAGGGAGAGGGAGCAATCCCGAAAAAAAACAAGATTGGAAAATTTACAGCTAACAAATCAAATATTATTAATCTCTCTCTCTCTCTGATTACCATCTGAGAGAATCGGAAGAATCGCTTTTGGTCAAGGGTTTCTCCTTTTGTCCATCAAAGGGTCCTAATTTTTCCAGCCTTTCATAGATCTCAATGAATATATATGCAAACTGTCATTACGCATGTATTTTGCAAATGTCACTGAGATCTATACCAGGAGTTAGTAACATTCTGGTTACCCAGCCTATTAAGAATGAAGATGGTCAAGAGTTACTGCCAGTGGTTAGTATTCACACAGAGTATATTCTTAACGGTAGTGTACCGTCGGGGATCAGGAGAAAATCCACATATTTCTCAATACAGTCTGAAGTGAACTTTGTGGATACTTTTGGAACCATGGTCATGACTGATTTTAATATTACAGCTAATGACAGAAAGAAAAAATATAACTCCAATTTAACATTAGATGAGAATTCAGCCATTTTGTATCTACAATAGAATCAGTCTATTTTTATAAAACAGGCTGATAAAGGAGGTGTGGTAGTGATTCAGAATCCTTCTGAATATATAGAAGAGGCTAATCGAATCCTCAGTGATACTAGGTACTATCAAATTCTTAGAGGTAATCCAACCCCAGGATATATGAGGGATTTTAGTTTGTTAATAGAGGATGCATTTAAAGAGGTTCTTTTGGACAAAAAGGAAAGAGAGTTCTTGTATGTCCCAAAACAGAGGATACCAATATATTACCATTTGCCGATAGTCCACAAGACCCTCGTATCACCACCAGGATGACCCATTATTTAGGGGATTGATTTCTTGACATCAATCTTGTCCGCATATGTTGATTACAGTGGTGTAACTACAGGGATCGCAACCGCGACCAGGCCGTCACTCCAGGGGCCCGGCTGCCCCCTGCGCCCCCCTCCTCCTGGTGCTGCAAGCTCCCTCCCGCAGTCTAGTAATGCAGAGCTCTGGGAGATTACATCATCTCCCAGCACTCTGCATTACAGAAGAGGACAGCGCGGGAGCATTTCGCACCAGCCTACCTCTCCTGCCACTCCACTGGACCACCAGGGATTGGGAGGTAGGAAATGGAGGCATTGTGGAGGGCCCGGGGGCCAATGTGTTCGGGGGTTGGGGGGGCCCATGGCACTTCTTGCACCAGGGCCCGGACCGTTCTAGTTACGCCTCTGGTTGATTACGACCTAAAAAAATTAGTTCTTGGTTTAACATCTTACTTGAGGGATTTGTCTCATCTGATAGATTTATTTCATGATACATCATGGTCAGATTATTTTTTATGGATAACATTGGATGTATCTTCCCTATACTCCAATATACCAAATGAAGGAAGGCTTAATGCAACTAGAATTTTTTACTTCAAGATTTTTTGATGCCTATGAATCAAATTAATTTTATTCTTGCTGCTATGGAGTTTATAGTGACACATAATTTTTTTAAATGTAATGGCCAATTTTATTTACAAAGGGGAGGGACAGCTATGGGAACCAAGCTTATGCCAGGCTATGCCAACTTATTTATGGGTTTCCTGGAAGAATGTAACACCCAGCGAATAACCCTTTTGCGCAAACTTGGTGCTATACTGCCACTTTATAGATGATATTTTAATCATCTGGAAGGGCAATATAAGTGAGGCCAATGATTTCATTCAGTATATGAATGATAACATTTGACATTTAGAATTGATGTCCACTATTGATAACCATAAGATTGATTTTCTGGACATTGAATTGAGGGGTGAAACTAGTGGTCTCATATCTACATGCACCTATTTCAAAAAGTTAGATAAGAACAGTTAGATTATAACAGCTGTCACCACACAAAGTGACTGTGAAATATACCAAATAGTCAGTTTAGTCGTATTAAAAAAACTGTACAAATGTGGAGGATTATGATCATCAGTCGCTTATTGTGAAAGCTTGCTTTTTGGAGAAAGCATACCCACAAGTTTTGGTTGAGGATGCACAAAAGAGAGCGAGGCACTATAATAGAAGTACAATTAGAAAACAGGACAAAAAGAATTTTGAAAATTGCCCTTTGTTTATTATAGGATATAATACTTCCTCAAAAGAAATCAACAAGATTATGCATAAGCATTGTCCTGTTCTCCTTAATGACCCTCTTTTAAAAGACTGTCTGCCCTCTAAGCCACAAGTAGTGCATACCCTTAAGAATTCTGTGGCTCCGAGTGTTCTAAAAAAATAATAGACAAATCCATGAGATCAAAAGGACATAACAAAGTACACAATCATTTGATGGGGGACGATTGTTGGATGCTGGTAGGACTCTGAAGTGCTCTTTTAGCTGCTTGTCCTCGAGATGTTTGGCTTGTCCTTTTATTTTGAACAAAGTTGATCATTTCACTTCAAGTGTAATGCAGAAGTCCATTCTTATTACCAGCATGATGAATTGTTCTTCATCCTATGTGGTCTATCTGTTGTCATGTGAGTGCGGACTGCAGTATGTGGTCCTCACCACTCAAACTGTAAGGATGAGATGTGGTCAGCACAAAAGGAACATCTTGAATGGGTTTGAATCCCATAGTGTTTTGCGACATTTCAAACAATATAATGGAAATAATCCTAAAAGTATGACGATTCTCCCTATTGTGTATTTTCCATCTTATAAAAATCGAAACAGACAGCAATGTCTCAACAATAGGAAATCTTATTGGATTTTTTGATAGTCCACACTATTTCCTTTGGCCTCAATGAGGTGATTGAATCTACATGAATTTAAATTCTAGCTGGTTTTGATCTTTTAGATCAGGGAGAGATAAGACTGGATATTTTATCTTGTTGGATAGACCAAACTGTATATAAGTTATGATTTTACTTTTTATTATCCTTTTGATTATGTTTTTATAATTTCCTTTTTTAAATTTCTTTTATTATTGTAGAGTATTGTATAGATTATATATCCCTTTACATACATTATTGTGGTGGACATCAATAAGAAATATTAGAGTTAATAGAGGATATTAAATAACATGGGAGTTCAGACTAACTTTGAGTGCCCATTGTTATTTTAGACATTTTAGATACTTTATAATGTTGCAAGGGAAATTAAGATAATAGGAGTATTTTTATATTCTGCAGATTGATTAGAGCAATGTTTACTTTATTTCAATTTGTCTCTATGGAATAGAGTTACAGGGAGGACTTGACTCATAGAGAGTGCACCACTGTCATTCCAGTAGTTCCTGATTAGATTATTATATATCATTAGAAATTGTTCTTTGAAGTGTGAGTACTTTGGTTAGATTTTATTTACTTTTCGTCTTATTTGTAACGACAGTGGAATAATCCACTATCCTGGTATATGTATTAATCTGTGATTAATATTAGATCACATTTATGGTAATAGGACTCACATTTATTCAGACAATAAGCTATAAATTTATACAATATTATAATGTTTATTATTAATTTAACCCCTTGAGTGCCAGTGGGGTACACAATGCATTTCAAAGCAATGCATTGTGCACCCCTCTGGCACTCAAATGGTTAAAGGTTTATAACACAAGAGTTTAGGTGATAATAGATAATTTTATAATATCCACCTAGAATTGAGGGTATTGAAATTAATCAACTTTGTAATGAACACTCATTATTTTATTTTGAAAACACATTTTTTTTATTTTTCCTTATATTTATTATATATTAAACTCTGGTATAAATAGTAATAATTAAAATATTTCATGTTTTATTGATAAATTATTATGGAATTAAGAATATTATGTATGAATCTAAAAGTCCTTGAAAGAGATTAATATATAAGACAAGTAAATATATGCCCTTTACTATAGAGGCATATAAAGAGTTAATACGAGCACATATATATTCTCTTTATATAAGGTAATCTGTGAGATTTGGTGTATTTATTCATTTAGCTTTATTAGCTTGTTTTATCAGCGTTTTTAGTGGGACATTAGTGTCCCTTTAAAAATAGCACACTATGTGATCTAAATGAAACATAGGAGGTGTGAAATAGAACGGAACCCTTTGTGGAGGCCTGATTCTAATTAACAATTAACACTCAATATGGGAGGGTATTTAAATGTGAGTTTCGTGGCTGCTTTTTCCTTTGCACTAGAACCAGTCTCTGATGAAGCGGTGGTATATTCATCATGAAACGCATTAGATATTATTATGTAGTCTAAACACTGAACATATTTTTAATTTGTATTTTAAAGTTGTTAATAAATACTTTTGAATATGAAATAGCCGTCCAGGATTTTCTTCATCTTGTAAAAATACTGAGATCACTCAAGGATACACAAGAGAGGTAGCGGAATTGCTGCATCTGAATGGAGACGGATTTGTTCTCTCCGCATGTCTGCCTGTCAGTTCTGAGAAGTGTTGACAACTCGCTTTGTGAGTATAAAATCTTGCATTTTGTATACGTTCTCTGAGATACTGCACAATTGGGTGCCCTTTGTTGATTTTTTTTTTCTGTTTCTGCATGTTCCTTCTTTGGAAAGTCAGGATGGAGTGGACTTAAGTCATTTTGATCACCCCATTTCTGGCCCAGCAAGGCCTGTTTTTCAGATCTTCTCATCCTATCTGTAACAGAGCTGTTTTGTCAGTCTCTACTTCTAGACCTCAGGGTCCTCTATGTCACACCTAGGTAGAGAAGTTGGCTTTTATGGCTTAGCTCTTAAAGTCTGCATCCTGAGGAACAAAGGTTTCATTGATTCTGTCATTGCCACAATGATGAAGGCTCGCAAGCCAGTTTTATCCAAGGTGTATCATAGGATATGGCCCTTTTTCTGTTGTTCTGGCACACAAAGGGGTAACTCCTACTGTGATCTGAAGCAACAAAAAATTCTGGTCCAAGCAAACAAGCTACCAAACCTTTGGATTTAAAAACTACACTGTCACTGATATATACTGGAATGGCATAGACTGAAGATAAAGAAGAGAGAGAAATAAGTGTCAAGCTAATGAAAATTGAAGGGGTAAATGGTGTGAGTGGTGCCCCAGGCACAAAAGAGGGGAATGTGGAAATAACTGTTTATGGTATACCTATATAAAGGATTTCAATAAGTGTATATGCGGCTTTACGTACACTGAACGGAAGAGTAGGAAAAAAACATCATTTATATTAAAGGGTTACATCGTTAAGCGGATGATGTAGTAGATCTAGTTCAAACTGTTATCCATTCATAAAATCATATTTTGGTGTACCAAGACAATTGTAAGCTGGCTGTAAGTAACCCTGCTCTGTGAAGGAGCAACTCCAATAAGAAAATAAGTAAGCAGCTCATACCTCTCTGGTGAGGTCAGCTCAGGGTCCTACTTCGTATGTGCCCTTTGCTGCAGTGGCTCTGGCTATGCTCCTTCCCGGCCCTGCTATTTGTTGTGTGACACGCCGCCCCAGCACAAGTATCAGCAGTGCAGGCTGGGGAGGGTATGGCTGGGGGCATTCCACATTGTGACGTGCCTTTTACACAAAAGTTTGATGTGTGGAGGAGTGGGGGCTGCCTAGCTAGGTCCAATAAGAAGAGGTGCTTTTAAGAAGCAGCACCTCTATATAAACCCATGTCGAACCACTGCTCAGGGCTTGTTTGTATTTGACCTTTACTTTCATAGCAGCATGGATTTATTACCTGTGATTACCTGGCCCCTTCCTGACCCCTTCAATGCTGACCACAGGTGCTCTCTATCTCTCTCCCTCAGCAGCATCTTTGCATAAACGGGTTTGTGTCTCCCTGTATTTGGGCACCAGCAGCCACTCATAGTACAGGGTTCAACAAATGCTGGTATTGAACGACAGCTGAAATGAAACATGTACAAAAACAGCTACAGACAATCTTCTGGCGCTATAGTGACCCCCAGTAGGAAAGATGCTGTGGAGAGAGGAATAGGATACTGGCTAACGTGGACTATCCCTAGATAGTCTTGTTGTGGCCGAAGCCAGACTAAAGATGCTGGTCACAAGGCCAGTTCAGTGCCGAGCAGAGAAGCCAGCCTGCACCCAGGATAACTGCCTAGGGATAGTAACTACCTACTGAGGTACAGAGAAACAAAAGGTAATAGTAACAAGATACCTTAACTCTGGTCGAACACTGCTGTGATGAACTATTAAGAAACAAGTCTGAAAGTCAAAATCCGAATAACTGTGATAGTAATTCAACTTGGTCAAATGAGTCAACCTCTGAGTGACTGGAACAGTGGATTGACTGATGGTGCAATGAGTCGAACTCCAACTGCACCAGATAGGTGAAACAGTGAATACTGAAGGAGTCAAAATCCAATTAAGCACGAGTTACGGATGGTCGATCAAGCAGAATGTCACCCTCGGTCCCGTTTCGGCTGCTGCTATGCCTTGCGGGGCTTACCTTTGTTCCAGTCCTCTTCTGGGTTCTCTTGATGCCGCGTCACGTGTGCCATGACGTCATCTAGCGGTGCCTATTTCTTGTAGCTCCGGACAGACACTGGTGCACTCTAATAGTGTACCTATGCCTTGGTTCTTGCCAGCCATTCTATTTGTAAATATCCAGTCTGTGTATGACCCAGCCTGCCTCTGACTACTTTCTTTGCCTGCCGATTTGGAGTCTGTGATCCTGCCTGTGTATGACCCAGCCTGCCTCTTACTACTCTCTTTGCCTGCTGATTTGAAGCCTGTGATCCTGTTTGTGTATGACCCAGCCAGCCTCTGACCTTTCTCCAGTTCCCATTGTTCCAGTTCCAGGTCTTTTTGCTGCCGTACTCTCTGGACAGGTCAGTTCTCTCCAGCCTTGGAGAGTAAGTGTTAGCACTCTACCGAATCTTCATAGGAGAGTTTCAGCCCTCAGGCCCACGCTCTCTATCGCCGCTCCCCACACCTCGCTCTCTAGCATTCACTCTCCCCCGCAGGAGAGTAGGTGCTGTCTGTAGGGTATCATCCAGGGCTCTCTCCCAGCTCCTCTGGGGTTTGTCATCCAGCCTTGCGGCTGGCACCTTTACCCAGTCTAGGCCGCAGAACGGTACTCGTACAGACAGCCACTGCACGCCGAGCATCGCACCCCACTCCGCACTCCCAAGCACTTCCTCTCCTGCGGGTTCCGTCCCTCCTGGTGTTGCCGTTCTGACATTAATTAGAGTGCCAATACCGTAACCATGTCAGTGGACCCCACTGAGGTCTCTCAGGCGGTCCTCCAGCAGGCTGCTGTCCTTGAGCAGCACGCCACACAGATTCAGCACCTGGACGAGAAACTAGACTCCATCACTGCCCTCCTGCAGCGTACGCAGCAGTGTTTGGAGGGTCCTGGGCCCTCAGCAATCCCATCCACGGAGCCGTCTCTTTCTGCTACTGGTCCCAGGGTAACTCATGTCTCCATGCCCCCACTCCTACCCTTGCCAGACAAATATGAAGGGGATCCCAAGTTGTTGCGCGGTTTCCTCAACCAGTGTAGTTTACATTTTCAAAGTCAGCCGGAGGTCTACGCCGCGCATTGATCCTGGGTCACCTTCATTGTGTCCCTGCTTTGGGGACAGGCCCTGGCTTGGGTCTCGCCTCTAATGGATCGTCAGTCTGCTCTTCTGGATGACTGCAATGCCTTTGTAGCCTCCTTCCGGTCCGTGTTTGATGTTCCTGGTCGACAGGCTGCTGCAGAAGCCGCGTTGCTGGATTTGCAACAAGGGCAACAATCCTTTGCTCAATATGCGATTACCTTCCGGACCCTAGCCTATGACACGGATTAGGGCAGCAGCGCCCTGTGTAACGGTTTTATAGGACACTCAGACCAGCAGCTTAAAATAAAACACAGTTTTATTAAAACAAAACAAGAAAGACCACCCTCTATAGGCAATACAGAATAATAGAGAGATAGTGGCTTACAGATGCCTTCTCAGGCCCAGTATACAGATGTAATCAATGTACATATACTGTTACAGGACAGGCATAGAAACATAAGGGTACTCAATGGTTAAAGTACATGTAAATCAATCAGTCTCTGTTGTGGTGTTTGACACGCCCAAGGTGGAATGGAGCAGCAAGTGGTGCTAGAAGACACAACACCGTCAGTCTATTGAACGGAGATTGCTGCTAAGGCTGAGCAGGAACTGAGACCAAAACACTGCAGAGTTGAGCTAGAGCCAATAGCTCCCACGGGCGTAGTAACGGAGACAAACTACACTGCAAGAGCTTGAGCCAATAGCCCCCACGGGTGTAGTAATGGAGACAAACTACACTGCAAGAGCTTGAGCCAATAGCCCCCACGGGCGTAGTAACGGAGACAAACACTGCAAGAGCTTGAGCCAATAGCCCTACCGGGCGTGTGACGGAGACCAAACACTGTACGAGCTAGAGCCAATAGCTCCTCCCACGGGAGCGGTAACGGAGACCGACTACACTGCTAGATAGACAGGATGAGCCACCGCTTATACAAGGCTCTGAAACGTAACCGGCTCAGCAAGTGTAGCAGAAGATCTGGGCAATGGCTCTGCAAGTGTTAATAGAGGCTCAGTGAATGGAGACAGCAGCTCTGCAGGTGTACTGGAGGCTCAGTGAAGGGAGACAACGGCTCTGCAAGTGTTAACGAAGGCTCAGGGAATGGACACACAGCTCTGCAAGTGTTAACGAAGGCTCAGGGAATGGACACACAGCTCTGCAAGTGTAAACGGAGGGTCAGAGAATGGAGATAACAGCTCTGCAAGTACAAACGGAGGTTCAGCGAACAGAGGCACAGCTCTGCAAGTGTTAACGGAGGCTCAGGGAACGGACACACAGCTCTGCAAGTACAAACGGAGGTTCAGTGAACAGAGGCACGGCTCTGCAAGTGTTAACGGAGGCTATGGCACGATCAGCCCTGCCACAAGCACAGCGGAAGTCAGAATGTCACCTCGGCGACACCAAGCAGCAGCAGCCGGAACGGTGGCAGGGTCAGTAGCAAGCCGGTTCAGGTCACGGAGCAGGAAGTCAGCCAAACCGGGTCAGATCACGGAGCAGGTTCTCAGACAAGCCAGATCAAGTCACAAGCAGGAACGTCAGCCAGGCCGGGTCAGATCACAGAGCAGGATTCTCAGACAAGCCAGATCAGGTCACAAGCAGGAACGTCAGCCAGGCCGGGTCAGATCACGGAGCAGGATTCTCAGACAAGCCAGATCAGGTCACAAGCAGGAACGTCAGCCAGGCCGGGTCAGATCACGGAGCAGGAAACCAGGAGCGTCGTCAACACAGGCCAAATCGGTACACAGGAAGCAGGAACACTGGAACACAGCAACAGCAGCACTGGCTCAGGAACACCACGAAAGGGCACCTGACAGGTGCCAAAGGCCAGGTATAAAAAGGCCACAATGGGCAGGTCAAGCAGGCTCAGCCAATGGGAGCGCCCAAAACCGAGAGTGACAGTAAATGATCACGGGCACCGTGATAGTACCCCCCTTTCAAAGACCCCCTCTCCTAGCAGGAGGTCTAGGTTTCTGGGGATATTTAGAGTTGAAATTGCGTAACAATCTAGGCGCATGGAGGTCCTTCTGATCCACCCAAGAACATTCCTCAGGGCCATAGCCTTTCCAATGGACCAAATATTGCAATTTCCCCCTAAATCTCCTGGAATCAATAATACTCTGGACTTCGTACTCCTCTTGGCCTTGAACATCCACAGGCCCAGGAACCACCGGAGGGGTAGTGTAGTGGTTGCAAACCAAGGGTTTTAACAGCGATACATGGAACACATTATGTATGCGCATAGAAGCTGGGAGTTACAATTCGAACGAGACAGGATTCACTTTGCGGATAACTTTGAACGGACCAATGAACCGGGGAGCCAACTTATTGGAAGGTACTTGCAAATTGAGATTTCTGGAGGAGAGCCATACCCTATCTCCAACCTGGAAGGAGACCGCTGGCAGCCGTCTATGATTGGCATGCCGCTGATGTCGCTGGAATGACTGACTGAGGGCCCTCTGAACCTGTGCCCAAGTGGAGCGAAGCTGCTCAATATGCTCGTCCAGAGCTGGAATTTGCTGCAACTGAAATGAGTCCGGGAGCAGGCACGGCTGGAACCCATAATTGATGAGAAACAGGGAGCTCCCAGACGATGAATTAACTGCACAATTCCTGGCGAACTCTGCCCACGGCAACAGTTCGGCCCAATTGTCATGATGATCTGTCACAAAGCAACGCAGGAACTGCTCCAGTCCCTGATTGGCACGGCCCCATTGGTCTGGGGATGGTAGGCAGAGGAAAAGGACAATTGAATGCCCATCTGGCCACAGAATGTCCTCCAGAATCTCGACACGAACTGGCTCCCACGGTCAGACACCACCACTCTGGGTACCCCATGCAAGCGGAACACTTCTCTGGCAAAAACTATCGCCAATTCCTGGGCCGACGGAAGGCCAGAGAGGGGCACGAAATGAGCCATCTTAGAGAACCTGTCGACCACCATAAGGATAAACGTGTACCCCCTAGATACTGGCAGTTCTCCCAGGAAGTCAATCGATATGTGGGGCCATGGACGTTCGCCATTAGGCACAGGTTGGAGTAGGCCCACTGGGAGATTCCTGGGGGTTTTGGCACGAGCACAGGTGGCACAGGCTGCTGTAAATGCGGAGCAACCGGCTCTAAGGGAGGGCCACCAAAATAACTGTGATAGAGACCATATTAGCTGATCCCTCCCGATATGCCCAGCAGCCTTAGAAGAATGGTATGTCTCCAACAGACGGGTACGGAATGGCTCATCCACAAAACACTTGCCAACTGGGGTTTCTGGGGGAGCCCTTGCCTGAGATGCCAAAATCTCTTCCCCCAGTGGCGAAGTGATGCTAGTACTCACCATTGCCAGAATACAATCTGGCTGAATAATAGGTACTGGTTCTTCATCCCTCTCAATGTCCAATGCAAACTGTCTGGACAGAACATCTGCCCTAACATTCTTTGAGCCTGATAGATAGGACACTACAAAATTGAACCGAGACAGAAAAAGTGCCCACCTAGCTTGTCGGGAGGACAGCCCTTTTGCTTCAGAGAGAAGTTACATTTTTATGGTCAGTTAGGATTAACCCCGGGGTTCTGGTACCTTCCAATAGGTGACGCCATTTTTTTAGTGCAAGAATAATAGCCAGAAGCTCTCTGTCGCCAATCTCATAGTGGCTTTGGGCACTGGAGAGATTTTTAGAAAAGAACCCACAAGGTCTCAAGGCACCACCTCCCACAGGACGTTGGGAAAGCACTGCCCCAACCCCAACCTCAGAGGCATCAACTTCCAAGGTGAATGGCAGGGCGGGATTGGGGTGGGACAGCACCGGAGCAGAAGCAAAGGCGGATTTCAGAGTTTCAAAAGCATTTTCAGCTGCCTCGGACCATTGAGAGGGATTAGCGCCCTTATGTGTCAAGTCAGACAGGGGTTTCACAATAGTAGAAAAGTTCTGGATAAATTTCCTATAATAGTTGGTGAAGCCCAAAAAGTGCTGGATAGCTTTTAACCCCTTGGGGTGAGGCCATTGTAGGACTGCTGCCAGTTTCTCCTGGTCCATAGCAATGCCATCTTTAGAAATTACAAACCCCAGAAAGGGTACTTGGGACCTATGAAACTCGCATTTTTCTAATTTACAGAACAGTTTATTTTTACGTAATCGAAGCAAAACCTCAGAGACATCCTTAATATGTTGGGTCAGGTTGGCAGAGTGAATCAATATATCATCGAGGTATACCACCACACAAGACTGAAGCATGTCACGAAGGATGTCATTAATGAATTCTTGAAACACCGCAGGTGCATTGCATAGACCAAATGGTATCACCAGATATTCATAATGCCCTGATCTGGTATTAAATGCCGTCTTCCACTCATCCCCAGCCTTAATTCTGATCAGGTTATAAGCGGCCCGCAGATCAAGTTTAGTAAAGATGGAAGAGCCCTTTAACCTGTCAAATAACTTAGTAATAAGTGGTATGGGGTAGGCATTCTTAGACATCAGCTTGTTCAGCCCCCAGTAATCAATACATGGTCTTAGTTCGCCACTTTTCTTTTTTACAAAGAAGAAACCGCCACCAGCCGGGGAAGTAGACTTGCGAATGATGCCTCTCTTGAGGGCGTCCTCAATATAGTCCTCCATAGCCCTGTTCTCATTGCATTACAATGGATAAGTGCGACCCCTCGGAGGCACCACGCCCGGAGGTAGATCAATAGGGCAATCATAGAATCTGTGCTGAGGCAATGCGCTAGCCTCCCCCTTGCTGAATACGTCACTGAATTCTTGATATTCAGCTGGCACGGAGGGAGAGGTACACAAAATCTTGACAAGATGTGAGAAACAGTTTTTTGCACAGTATTCAGACCATGATTTAACCTCACATCTCTGCCAGTCAAACTGGGGATTATGTAATAGCAGCCATGGGAACCCCAGAATGACTGCATGACGAGGAGATCAAATTATTTGAAAACGTAATAGCCCCAACAGACATAGTAATAGGAATCGTTTCCATAGTGATAAATGCAGGTTCCAAAGGTCTGCCGTCAATAGCTTCAATAGCTACAGTAGACTCCCTTTTGACCAACGGAATTTTGTGCAACTCTGCAAAAGATTGATCCATGAAGGACCTGGCTGCACCGGAGTCTACCAGTGCCATCACCACCACAGACAGATCAGCCCCGGAGAATACCTATCACGGTCCCCGTGATTCCCTGTCAATCTTTGCTGAGTTACCTGTGCATTGGAGGATGCTGATTGGCCCGCCCAGGATGTTCCTTTATATACTGGGTTTTGGGCACTTGTCAGTTGCCCTTTTGTGGTGTTCCTGTCACTGCGCCTCGTTGCTGAGCTCCAGTGTCTCCTGTGTACCGACCCGGCTTGTCTGACTTCTCTCCTGATTCTGCTCCGTGATTGACCCGGTTCTGGCTGACGACTCTGCTCCGTGATTGACCCGGTTCTGGCTGACGACCCTGCTCCGTGATTGACCCGGTTCTGGCTGACGACCCTGCTCCGTGATTGACCTGGTTCTGGCTGAGGACCCTGCTCCGTGTTCGACCCGTTCTTCGGCTTTTGCTCCTGCTGCAGTATTGATCCGGTTCCGGTTGACGCTCCGGTCCTGTCTGCTGTTCCGGTGTTCCAGTATTGCTCCGGTCGCTCCGGCGACATTCTGAACTGTTTAAGTAACTCGCTGTTCCTCTCACTCTCGTCTAGCTGTAGCCTGAGGTTGCTTTGCCATCCTCTGTTTGCTAAGCTGTTCTCTCCTGTACAGAACCAATTAACCCGTGCAGTGCTTGTGGCCTCCAGTTTCGTGCCTCCGTTATCGCTTGCCAAGCATACGGTTACCCAATTGAGCCGCTACTCTGAGTACCTCTATCCCAGCCATATTAACTCCTGCAGAGCACTGTTTGTCCGGTGTTCGGTGTGCACCGTGACTGCGCCTGCTGGCGCTGGTAGTCTGTTCGCTCTTGCTGTGAGAATTCTGTGCGGCACCGGAAGGGTGTCCTGGCTCCGGCTCACATACGCTCAGAGTATACGCTATCCTCTGCACTTCCCAGTGCTTCGGCTCTTTGTAGCTTGTGCAGCAACCGTCAGTATTGGCATCCAAGGGGTGTCAGGGCACAATCCATTTGGCACAAGCAGGGTTACTACCATTTCAAGATAAGGGCTATTCTGGTTCTGGTTATTTCAGCTCTGGCAGTAGCATTCCTCTTAAGCCCACGGAGGTGGTATTGGCTCAGCTCTGGGCACTTGTGTGCTCCCCTTTTCTACTTTGAGAGTGAATTCAGTGCAGTCACTTTACTCCTTTTCCACTATTCAGAGACTGTTTTCCAGAGACTGTTCTATATCCTGGGCGGTGGCCAATCTAAGACTGAGTCTCTCCAATTGCACCTGTTAACCCTTTGGGGTTGTTCCCAGTCTATACATATCATATACGCCTATCTTTGTATTGCATTCACTTATCTGTAATTATCCTTACTATTTATTCATGTGCTGGCCCCTAGGGGCACTGTTCCATTATCCTGATTCAATAAAACTGTGTTTTTACTTCATACCCTGGTCTGAGTGTCAGAAAACCGTTACAATACCACCTGGATAGTGGGTTTCTGTGTACTTGAGTCTAGGGACTGCTGCACGCCACCTAGGGCCTGTCCCCCAAGGAACCCTAGGTGCGTCTGTCTCCCGGCCATACTGGACATGTGCGTAATAAGTGCCCAGCTTTGCCACAGTATAAGCATAGGCCCTGCCTTTTGCGGTGCGCCCGCTCTTCCTTAGTAAGTCTGGTGAACCCAAGCTGCATTGGTTCACCAGATTCGGTTGAACGTTCAGGAGGAATGGGAGGTGAGGGTGGGTTTAAAAGACTGCCATGCCCATAATTTTTGGATCTTGCCCTTTTAGCCAGCCGTCTTTCATGAATGCGGGAGTCAATAAGCATGACATAGTCAATGTATTCATCCAGATCACTGGGTACATCTCTGGCAGCTATTTCATCTTTGATGGATTCGGACAGACCCTGTGTAACGGTTTTTTAAGACACTCAGACCAGCTGGTTAGAATAAAACACAGTTTTATTAAAAAAAATAAAGAGTAAAGAACGCCTTCTACAGGCAACACAAAAATAATAGCGATATAGAGACAGTAATGCCTTCACAGGTCAAATATACAGAAGCATAAGTATAACATATGCTATCTCAGGAGAGGCACACAGTAGCGAGGATACTCAATGGTTAAATACAATACTCAGTCAGTCTCTATTGTGGTGTTTGGCATGCCCAAGGTGGTGATCAGGCAGCTATTGGTGAAGATAAAGCAACACCTAAAGTTCTTAAGGCTAGAATGCTGCAGGCCGTACTGGAATAGTGGTAGAGTTTGCAGAGAAGTTGCAGTGAATAGCCCCCACGGGCATAGCAATGGAGACAACTTAATCTGCAAGTGCTTGAGTCGGTAGCCCCCACGGGCGTAACAACGGAGACTGCTACAATGCGAGAGCTTGCCAATAGCCCCCATGGGCGTAATAACGGAGACCAACTGCACAGGATTAACTTGAGCCAATAGCCCCCACGGGCGTATACCGGAGACAACCTGCAAGAGCTTGAGCCAGTAGCCCCCATGGGCGTAATAACTGAGACCACCCTGTGCTGCAAGTGTACGAGCCAATAGCCCCCACAGGCATATACTGGAGACCAACCTGTGCTGCAAGTGAGTGAGCCAATAGCCCCCACGGGCGTATACCGGAGAGAACACAGCTGGAGGAAGAGCCAATAGTGCCTCTTGCAGGCGCGGTAATGTAAACCGACTACTCTGCTGATGGAAGGATGAGCCGCCGTCTAGACCAGGCTTGTGATGCGGCCAGCTCTGCAGAAGTAGCGACTCAACAGCATAGGCTCTGCAAGTGTTCGTGATGGCTCAGATAAAGAGACGGCAGCACTGCAAGGGTTAAGCAGCTCAAGGATCGAAGGCTCAGCAATAGTGGGTATAGCTCAGCAAGTGTCAGGGAAGGCTCAGCAACGGAAGCACAGCTCTGCAAGGGATAACGGAGACTCAGCACTGGAGGCTCAGCTCTGCAAGAGTTAAAGAGGCACACAATCAGCCTGGTAAGCGAGCTCGTCAGAAGTCAGAATGTCGCCACGGCGACACCAGCAGCAGGAAGCAGGAACAAGCAGGTCTCTGGAACAAGCCGGTTCAGTTCACGGAGCAGGAAGTCAGCAAGGCCAGGTCGGTACACGGAGGTGATTCTCAGACAAGCCAGATGAGTCACGAGCAGGAACGTCAGCCAAGCCAGGTCGGTACATGGAGGTGGTTCTCAGACAAGCCAGATGAGTCACGAGCAGGAACGTTAGCCAAGCCGGGTCGGATCACGGAGCAGGAACACAGGAGCGTAGTCAAGACAGGCCAAATCGGTACACAGGAATCAGGAACGCACGAACACAACAACAGCAACACTGGCTCTGGAACACCACGAAAGGGCACCTGACAGGTGTCAATGGCCAGGCATAAAAAGGTCACCAGGCGCGGGCCAAACAGACTCAGCCAATCAGAGCGCACCACAAGCGAGAGTGACAGAGAGGGATCACGGGACCGTGATACTCACGTAGGTTCAGAGGGAGATTGCAGTACTTTGTCCATTGGAAGGGCTATGGCCCTGAAGAACGCTCCTTGGTTAACCACAATGATCTCCATGCTCCCAGGTTGTTTTGCACATTTAATTCCAAATACCCTCAGAAACCAGGTCCCTCTGCTGGGAGGGGGGCCTTTGAGAGGGGGGTACTATCACGGTTCCCGAGCTTCCTGGCGACATTCTGTCAGTCTCACACACTGCTATTCTCATTGGTTGCAGCATCTTGTCCCGCCCAGTATTTGTCGTTAAATACTGGGTCCTGTCACTTCGCTGTTGCCCTTTCATGGTGTTTCCGTTGCCAGCGCTTGTTCCAGTTCTCCGTGTGAAGCTCTGTGTATCGACCCGGATTGCCTGACTACTCTGCTGATCTGTTCCTGCCTGTGTACCGACCCGGATTGCCAGACTACTCTGCTGTATCTTTTCCTGCCTGTGTACTGACCCGGCCCGGCTGACATTCCTGCTCTGTGTATCGACTCAGATTGGCTGACATTCCTGCTCAGTGTGTCGACCCGGATTCGCTGATGTCCCTGCTCTGTCTACCGACCCGGCCTGGCTGACATTCCTGTTTGGTGTACCGACGGTTGGCTTGTTCCTGATCTGCATAACGGCCGGTTGGCCTACTGCTTCTGATTCAGGAGCGACTTGCAATCCCATTCCGGTCCTCGGTTTGGGGTTCCGCTGTCTGCCTCAGTCTCCGGACTACCCTGTTGGCCTCAGAGTCTGTTGTGTCTAGTCTGTGTCACACGGGCGACATTCCCATCTTATACTTCAGTGCACCACGGTACGATCGACCCTCCGTTCTGCCTACGGTGGAGGCTGGTGTTGCGTTGGGCGCCTCTAGCTGCATTACCATCAGGCAGTCTAGGTTGGTTGTGGCGTCCGTTAACCCCTTCGGGGAAGGTGCCATTTGTCTCCGATCTATCACTGTGCAGTCTCCGTTGGGCATTCATCTGGGCATACTGTCTCAGTCCTCCGTTATTGTAGAGACAGTTCTAGTATCCTGGGCCTCCGTTTTCTCCTGGGCGTTCCTCGCTATTTATCACTCCCTGTACAGAGTGGGAGTTCCTAGGGCCTTGCTCTATTAGGGCCGGCTCGCTGTATTGGCCTAATAGTAACCCGTTCCTGGCTGTCTCGGTCTGAGTTCACCAGTTCTCTACCTGACCTGTGTCAGTGTACTGTATGGTCTGTTTATACATATACTGGACCCGTGTGGGTATTCACTGTAATTTTTGCCATAACCTGTCCTGTGTCAGCATTGTATTGTATCACCTATACTGCTGGACCCGTGAGGGTTAATGTTGCTAAACTTTTTCAATAAAACTGTGTTTTATTATATCTCCTGAGTCTGAGTGTCATTTAAACCGTAACAGGTAGGTGTCCTACTTATTTTGGTTTCCTGTGGAGGTTTCCAGTTTCTCCCTGGGGTTAGTAAAGTAGGGTTAGTAAAGTATAGACTACCCTTGGTTGTGTGTCCTGGGTTGCCTTCAGCTCCACATAAGGGTACCATTTAGCTTCACTGCTAGAACCTTTACACGGCCTAGGTCACAGCACACAAAGCCACAGTTGGTGTACTTATCCTAGCTACATTCCCCAGCTTCTCTCAGTAGCTCCTCGCCCTACTAACCCTTGTTGGAGGAGTCTACCATTCATGTTTATGGTATTGCCATTCTGCTAAACTCACTTAGTTCCCATCTATTTGTTACAGTGGCTCTGCGACTACCAGTGGATGGGGAATAAAGGATGGGGAAGAGGTTTCTGTGGTTGCGTGAATACCATTGGACAGTGGACCAAGACTGGGTAAGCAGTGTATATGTTTATGACTTACAGGTGGTGTATGTGGTTCTGATAGTACCAGTGCACCAAGACTAGTGAAGCAGTATATATGGTTCTGTCATTACCACTGGACAGTGGATCAAGTTTGGGAAAGCAGTGTGTGATGCTCTGTGATTGCTAGTGAACTGTGGATTAAGGCTGGAGAAAGTGTATATTAGGCAACAATCACCTGACAGTGGATAAGGGCTGGGGAAGCAGTGTATCTGCCTCTGTGATTACCAGTGGACAGTGGATAAAGGCTGGAGAATCTAAGTATGTGGCTCAGTGATTAAGGCTTGGGATGGCAGGGTATGTGGTTCTGATTCCAGTGAATAGTAGATCAATGATGGAGAAACAGTGTATGTGATCATGTGATCACCAGTGCACAGTGGATCAAAGCTGGGGGTGCAACATTTAGATAATGCCAGGTAATCAGAAGATCGCCCCTTTATCACTGCCCCTATTGGAAAGGGGACACTCACTTTTACAACAAGGGTACCTATGTGTTTCTAGGAGGCAGGAGGGCCAAGATATGAGCTCCACTAACCCCCCTCCTCTTCTCACTAACCTGATTGTTTCCATTGTGGTCCAGTGGATTTCTGGGTATCATCTGACAGAGCGTCTGCAAGTAATGGAGTAAATAGGCTGTATCCGCTGGATGGGCTGAAGATATCCCTAACTGTAGGACACTGTACTTAGAAGTAAACCCTATAATATATATTTTTCAATATTAAGCATTACTATCATTTTTAACACATATCATCACATATAAGGAATGTAGTTCATCTTTTCTGTTGCAATTCTTGAATAAAGAGAGAGTCAACCTCCAAACTGACTTTACATATTCTACAAGTGCATAATATATAAAACCAAATTGGCTAGACTTTTCATTTTATTTTTTCTTCTTCACCTATTTTATTTTATACTTGTATGTCTCTGACAGAGAGCTAGCTGAATTTTTGTTTACACAGAGCTTTCCAGTCAGAACTGAGAAAGCAGATATTTATACAATGTTGAAAGTCTCTCTGCAGCACCAGTTTATGTGTGTAGTACAGACAGACGTTTCTGCATTTTTACATTGTATCTTGCTTACATTGTTGTGCTCTCTGATTTCACAGTCAACAGAGAAAGGTCTGTTAACACATTCAGCTAGCTCACTGTCAGGGACATAAAAGTGTAAAAAAAAATACAATCCTAAAATATAAAAGGCCAGATGTATATTCGTCTGATGCACAGTAGAGACTGCTCGAATGCAGGCCGATGCCGTCATGCACAGTAGAGACTGCCCAAACGCAGGCCAGATGTATGTTTGTCCGATGCAGTCATGCACTTTGGCCCATGTAAAAGGGCTTTTAAAATAAAAATAGGTGAAGATGAAAAAGAATAATAATAAAAAGTTTAGGAAACTTTCCTTTTACATATTATGGATTTGAATATGTAAAGTCAAAAAGGTTGACTTTTACTTTAATATGGTTGAAATTCAGAAATGGTTCTTAGGACTACTTTATCCTGGTATAAAACTACATAAGTTTACCCACAGACCTAATAGATTCTCTCTTAAAACTGGGAACATTCAGGAACCTGTTGAGGGCCTTTAAAAAGGTTTGAATTGAAACCCTTAAACCCATTTTCCTTGGAAACAGGAACTATTATGCCTGAATTTTCTAGAGTTGTGATTATTTAAAGAAATAACATGGCTTTCCTTTCTTCTTTTAGAATGTGAGATATGCATATCTGCTTGGGAGGTATTTTCTTGAAACAAAGCCAAAATAAGTGGTATTACATGTAGTATCCATTAGTTGGATATTGAGTTCCTCCATGATTACTTGAAATGTTTGATCTGTCCTACCGATGTAGGTTTTGTAAGAGAGCCCACGACCCCACCATTATCTTAAGGTTTTCTGGGCTGAGGCATACCTAGTTGTCTATCGTTTGCTTTTTTCCCCACAATGTCTTCTCACTAATGAATAATCTGATGGGATTTGCCTGGGATTTAGATGATGTTCAGACCTGGCTGGCACAAAAAGCAGCGGTTTCTGCATCAGGGATTAAAGACTCCAGTCTTGACTTGCAGATTTCCCTCCCATTGCCTGACTGATGAGTTTCTAAAGATCATTTCCAAGTAAATTATGCAAAAAGGAATGTACAAAAGTGCTTTCATGGATGAATTGTTTGCTGTGTAGCTTTGGGTGCATACATTTGCGCAAAGGGATTTATAATAACAGCTGTGTTAAAGTTAAATCTAAATGTGATTGTGAAAAACTGCAAACTCACATACCATGTGATTTCTTCAAAATGGAGTCCTCAGCCACGTGGCTTGAGAAACAAAGACACTGGCTGGGGCGTAGCACAAACAGAGTGGCATACAGTATGCTCACACTAACAGACACTAGCACAGTGATTGGAAACAAATGCAATTGCTAACCCCCCAAAAGCCAACCAATTAATTTTAGGATATACCCAGAGACGTTTGTTCTAATGACCAATACAACAATGAACACAATAACACCCCAGTACTAGCAGTAAGCAGTATTTAATAACAAACAATAATATAATAAAAACAATACACTGTATATTATCAAATATATTTTAGCTAAACATCTAATAATGATAACTAGACAATTACTTACTGTAGTGCAAATAAGACACAATATGCAACAATTTATAGTAGAAAACACTATACATTGGTTACTTAGGGTGTTTTTCCTAGAAATATTGTATAAAAGAAACAATAAAGCAAGAGAGAGATTCTTAGCTAAATCCTGGGAAACAGGGCAGCAGGAAAAGGAAGCAGGCCAGGAGAACTGGATACATTTGGGCAATGTACTGGGCTACTTCCACTGGAGGTCAGGGTCAGGCTCTGGTCTGGAACAGTTCTTGGGCCTATGCAAGGCATGGCAGCCTGGATGGATGTTGGGTCTCAGTCAGCCACGCTGGCTGGTCACATCTACCCCCCCATCCATCACTCAACTGCTCCACTCCAAGACTGCTTCCCAGTCTCTTTTATTGTTTTCAAGCTCCACCCATCACCAGCCCACCTTACCGGACTAAACCTCCCCTCCCCCTAGCAGCAAAGGATACAAAGGGAGCTGGTCCTCTCTTTGTCCTTTTCCTGCCAAAAACCAGGGAGAAGGTTGGTAAAATGGTTCTGAAAACTATGTGTTCAGGATATGAGAACATAACCATGTAATGGATGCAGTTTTGTTGTAAATTTTGCTGCAACTTACCTTTGTCCACAGCATTCCACCTCTTGGTCCCATGCCATAAACCACACTACAGTCACTCACTGGATAGGTAGGTCTCTTACTTCCCAATCACCCAAACAGTCCAACGTCTGGTGTTTCCTAGAGTTTGTCTATTATTGCTGTCAGTTTTGATAGATCATAATTGATTTATCATTCATTGTTCACAATGTAACTGCAGCATTCTTTTCCTACCAGCCCGAAAACTCCTCCTTTGGCGGCAAGAACAAAGTCCAGGGGTAGGCGATTTTGGAGAGAGCTACCACCCTGATATACAGCTGCTCATAAGACAATCTGTTAATAGAGTCCACTGTTTTGTCCAGAGAGTGGTCTCATTTCTAGCTGTGCATATTGGACTCCAAGAAACGGGTACCCTCCTTCCTCACTGATGGGGATGGCACTGCAAATCCAACAGTCAGAGGAGTTGTCCACTATTGTTTAGCTGGCCAAGTGGTTCATGAACGTTTTGGACGACCACTGGTTCAGAGGTGCTAGCCGGCCACCACTCTATTTGTGGGAA
This sequence comes from Rhinophrynus dorsalis, assembly GCA_037306005.1. Taxonomy (NCBI): domain Eukaryota; kingdom Metazoa; phylum Chordata; class Amphibia; order Anura; family Rhinophrynidae; genus Rhinophrynus; species Rhinophrynus dorsalis. Next base: position 328,296,017 of record CM074721.1, on the reverse strand, counting down.
AGAAGACAGGTTTAGAATCACCACTTAATAATACAACTTTAGTATTACCAGGACCATCTCAAATAGCCTCTCCTTTCTGCCTGTGCTGCTCAGTGGATCTCAGTAATACCCACACTTTGTACCCCACTTGCTCATCCCAGGATACCAAGATTTCATAGGGTACCCAGGATGCCACCTCTCCTAGGATTGTACCAGCAGATAACCTAGTTGGGTCATTACTAGACAGAGATGCATTCCACATTCGTCCATCCACACTCACACTCCCTGTTGTGCTCCAACCCTCTTTGGTCAGTGTGAGTACTAAGGTTACCTCTGTTCCTGGAAGCATATTGCCTCCTATTGGAAGGATTATCTTCTGCCAATCCTTCCCACCACCTGAACCTGTAAATTCAAAATGGTTTGTTAGTTTGATTTAAATTATTTCCTCTTGTTTTGGGGAGGCTATCTGTAAATGTCAACCTTAAACTAACAAATGGATCATCATTACATGTAAGCCTGGCATATAGTGATGTTTTTTGTTGGTAAGTCATGTAAAATCATAAGAGCCTGTGTAAAAGTTGTATCCCACCCCCTCTATGACATCATGCCACTCCTGTGTCTGTTTGGCTGTCATAAATTACAGGACTATATTGGGGACTGCAGCGCTCAATGGCAGTGCCACTCTATTGAGTCCGCTGTAGTCTATCGTCCTATGCCAAGAACCATCCAGGTTCTTAACAGGAAACACAGGAGCGTTAAAAGTGCTAAATTGCAGGATGAACTACACTTGATTATAATCTCTTTCAACCCTGCAACACTGTTCCCTCGGCCCCAGTGTCTACTAAGGTTAAAACCTAGGGGTGGTTGGTTCCCTTTCCCCACCCTACACTCAAAGGAAGATGGGGCTGTTGATCCCCAGCCATGATGGGTAATAAACTTTGTGCTGGGGATCAGCTGTCCCATGGGTACATTCTGTCTTTAAAACAATCTATCGGTGCTTCAAGGATTCTCTGCAGGCATCTACATCAAAGCTTGTCGGCTTGACACCTGTTCCACTCATGAAGCGTGCTAGCCTGGGCTCTCTTCTGACACCCTCAGGATTGAACAATTGAGAAAGGATGGCTCTACTGTTTCAAACGAGAGATACAACGGCGGAAAAAATATATAACATATACTTTATTGGAAAAAATCCTTGAAATACAAAACAATATCTTACGGACAATAGAGGCCAAGTCTCATATCACATGCAGTGCAAGAACTACATAGTCCACGCGTTTTGTGCTACAAGCGCTTAATCATGACTACCAGGTCATGCATTAAACCGACAACATTTAAAAAATCTTCCACCAATCACATGGGATTCCTAATTAGTGATAATAAACTATCACACCTCTAAGGTTAACCCTCAAAGTAAATAGTCCATCCATTCAGAATGTATACATATGATGGCCACACTGACTGGACAGCCGCGACAACCACGTATACCCAAACCAGCCAGTGCATCATTTCGTCTTTATCCGCTATGGTACATAATTCATCTGATGGGTACAGGGATTTTGTTTTCCTAGGATAGGGAACAGGAGGACAAGGATTAGTATCAGGATATTTGACCTCAGATTGTGTATATTTGAGGTTTGCCTCAACAGTCCTAGCTTTAGCATTGGGAATTTCATCAAAATCAATTAATTTTTCATCTGATGCAAAACCCTTTGCTGCAGTAAGTATTTGTACACTACACTTCAAAGCTTTCCACCTTTTAAAGAAGACTTGATTTGAAGGGAATCTTCATTTATACCTTTGATAAAGTCTGCAATCATATCTGGCCTAGATACTCTAGTGCATTGGGAAACATCCTGTTTTACTACATTTGGGGTTTACCTTTGGGTGTTTTTTATATTATCCTCCATTTCTGCCTTAATGGTTGTGGAGACCCCTCATTTCTGGTTAAACCTATTCTCCTACTCATATCCCCCCATTTCTGCTAACCTTTGGGTAATCACAAAAATCTGCCAATTCTCACCGGTACCATTTAACAGTGAGGCTCCTCACTAGGAGCAGACCTTAGGAACCTGAACCACATGCTAGGGGTAAATTCCTATGTATCCGGTCCAGTCCACTGGTCTTTGTCTAAGCCTTTCATCCCACTCAAAGCACTCAGTCTTTTGCTCAGGAAATTCATGCTCTCAGTTAAATATACTTTAAAGTTAGTATTGTAAACAATACACAAGCATTTCTAATTAAATCAATTTAACAACAGAGCGATATATGTATTTAAACAAGTACCTTAACACAAGTTAGCAAGCACACGTATGTTTTTATTTTCACACAGGGAGAAAACACGCAAACCACTATGAAAGTTACAGAACACACAAACTGTTGAATGTTTTTTACCTTTCAAGAAAACAAACTCATATACACACACCTGCACTTCAGGTGACTTCCTATGAGGCTTCAAAGTTAGTTACCCCAATGAAAGGGCACACAAGGTTTCTAATTAAAGCTATACTTTGAAGTTAGTTATCCCAGTGAAGGGCACACAAGTCTATAATTAAAGCGTGACTTTAAAGTTTGTAACTCTCCACAAAGGCACACAAGTCTATAATTGAAGAAAGGTTTCAAAGTAAGTTACACTCTATGGAGAGCACAAAAGGGTATAATTAAAGTCACTTAATAGGAAGTTCTGACAGTAATAAATGTAGCCACACTAGAAATATTACGTCCGGCAATTGCAGAACCTTGACCTAAACGTTACAATTAAAATGCTTCAAAGTTAGTACTCCTCTATGAGAGCACGCAAGGCTATAATTGAAGCAGTATAATTGCAAAAGCTCCCTCTTGCCTCTGTATATATATCTATACCCACACACATACACAATACCCAGGCACGTACACAAGTATGCATCTCAAATATATATACGTATATATACATATACACAGTATATCCTATATAATAATTCGCTAGGATGTTTGTCAGAAGCCGTCATGTGCAGTAGAGACTGCATGCATTGCAGTCATGCATAGTAGAGACTGTCCATGCTGCAGTCATGCGCAGTAGATACTGCCTGAACACGCCGAAGCTGATACAGAGCGGTGTGCGCAGGACTGGAGTCCTCTCTGCGCACTTTCCTGGGACCGCTGGGTCCCAGGAAGGTGCACAGAGAGGACTATGGTCTGAATTCAGAGTGCCCCACTCCGTATTAGCCGCTGCACATTCGGGCAGTCTGTAATGTGCATGACTGCAGAGTGGGCAATGAGCAGAGAGGCTCCGGGCACCAGCCAAGGCTGCTGGGTGGCATGGTGGCCCATGTACATGGGCTTTTAAACTAGTATATTATATATATTCATATATACACACACATAAACACACATGTATATGTATATATGCAATACAGATAACTGTAATATGGGCACTTATCTATACACTTCAAAGTTTGTAACTCCTCTATGAGGGCACACAAGTCTATAATCAAAGCATGCAAAGTACACTTATTACAATTCAAGAGTATTCCAGCACACAAATCCTCATTTCTCTGTTGTCCAATACAGGTTACTGGTAACTTTGGGTAGACGTTCATCCCCTTTAAGTAGGCAGGAACAATTCTGAGATGTGACTGCTGGGTGGAGCCTACCTCCTCTCCTTAGCTTGCAGCTAGCCAATCCCCAACCAGTAAGATTTGTTCCTTGGTGAAGTCACAAGGCAAGAGAACAGTTCTGCTATAGTTTTAGCTTTTTTATTATTTTTCTATTAGATATGGCATACCACCATTAGGCGGATTATCATCACTGACAATTCCCATCACCCAAATGTGGATAGCTCAGTTTACCAGGTGCTTTTGTGGACCTAAGCCCTGGGGGGAAAATCTTGGCTGCAAGTTCTTTCCTCAGGAGTTGCCCACTGAGGCTTCTTCTTGATATATGGTAATCTGAAGATAAAAGACCTGCTAAAAAGGTGAGCACCCTTTGAGTGCCGAGGTCCACATGTCCCATGCTTCCCCTCCGCACAGGTGTCTCACTTGGAGTTCCTATTACATACTTATGCACACATTGGGTTTATATGTATGTCTGTTGGGTATTTGGAGCAAGTTTCTGTGGTAACTTAACCCTTTGGCTGCTGGTTTGGCATCTTTTAGGGGGCTGTGGGCACTTTCCCTACTGGGATCTGTGTTTATTGAGTCTACTGACATGTTCTAGTGGGCTTTTGAGTAGATTTACATTTTGATATTAACTTTGTAAAATTTGTTTTCCGTGACTTTAAGGCATGCTTTTACCAAATAGACACCATTGCTCCATTCACTTCTATGAGACATATCTCTGCTGCCTCTCCACGTAGCGAGATCAGAAATGGCGTTGTCTACCCCTGCTCAGTTATTCGGTCAATGTTCTGGGCATGTTGGGGGGCTTAGGGGACTTCGGGCACTGTTGGGGTACTTTTTTAGAGAAACTACAATTCCCATGAGAGCATGCTTCGCGCACTCATTTCTGATTGGCTCCTGTCGCGGCAGCCATTTTGTGCGTTCTCTGAACGAGTATCCTATGCAGGGCTTGGACTCTCCTTCTCTTCTCAGCAGATTAACCCTTCGCCCACCAGATAAGTCTATTTTAGCGTTTTCTGGGGTGAATAGTTTGTCATACACACTGTTTTGTGGGTATTTCTGATACCTTGACCGTTTGACTCTTTGAGCATGTCTATTCCATTAGACCTTGGGGCTAAACCTAAGACTAAGGACACTGGGGAGACTGTGTCCCCTATTGCTCATTGCTCCTCAGGTCACTCAGGGTTACCTAGAGAATACTCATGTCATGTTTGCCCAGCATGCCCTGCTGCGCCAGAGTCTCCTGCAGGGACCTCCAGCCATGCACTAGAGCCAGTCTGGATGCAATAGTTTAAGGCTATTACTAGGAACCTCCGGTCTACCTTACAACTCCTTCCATTCACTTTACAGGGGATCTTCCACTCATGTCAGGCCCCCAACCGTATCAGGTCTTTCCTGCCTGAACCGCCGGGTGTCCCTGATGTATTGATTCCTCTGAGGAGGAATTATTGGTGGATTCTGATGATGAAGACTGTTCTGCTGTCCTTTCCTCTCAGTTTTTTGGGGTCCCCTTTGAAGGTTGATGCTGTTCCCTCAGCCGAGGGCCTGACCAGGGCTGTGTTGAACACCCTGAACATTCCCTTGGTACAGGAGGTTTCCTCTGATCCCTCTGATGTGTTTCAGGAGCCTGTCCGGCCCCATACTTGTTTTCCACCTAATCCCACTATTGACCACTTGGTGTCTCAAGAGTGGAAGTTTCCAGACAGAAAATCATCTGTCTCTAGGAAATTTGCTAAGCTTTATCCATTCTCTGAAGCGGCCTTAGCTCAGTGGGTTCATCCTCCAAAGGTGGACGCCCCTGTTTCCAGGTTTTCTAAGTCCACTGCCTTGCCTGTGGCTGATGCATCTGCTCTGAAAGACTGTACTGACAAAAAGTTTGAGACCTCTCTCAAAGCTATATTTGCGACAGCTGGTCTGCCCTGCACCCTGCATTCGCTGCAGCTTGGGTGAATAAGGCCATAGCTGTTTGGACTGAGCAGCTCATCTTAGCTGTCCATCAGGGAGCCCCTACTGCTGACATGTTGCAGCTTCTCGCCAAATCTCTGAGGTCCAGCATTATGTTTCTGCTGCCTTGTTTGACGCCGTTCGTATGGTAGCCAGGGCATCCACCATGTCTGTGGTAGTCTGACGTGCTCTTTGACTCAAGATCTGGTCTGCTGACACTGCCTCCAAGAGGGCTCTCCTGTCTTTGCCCTTTCAGGGCACCTCACTGTTTGGGCCTGATCTAAAGGATCTGATCAGTGAAGCCACTGGTGGGGAAGAGCACTCACCTGCCAGTGGTTCCTCGGAAGAAGACGCCTGTTAAACGGAATAATTTTTTAGTCCCTTCCAGGCTGATTCATGCCCAGCGGCCCAGGCAGTGCCTCAGGCTCCGCGCTCCTCATCCAAGCCTAAGCAGCAATGGAGGCCCAAGTCCTCCACTAAGCCCAAGGCTTCCAAACCTTATTCTGCATGACTCGCCGAATCCGGGTCCCCACCCGCAGGTGGGTGGCCGCTTGCGCCACTACCTCTCTGCTTGGAAAGCCTCTGTGGCAGACCCGTGGATTTTGCAGTTGGTGGCTGTGGGGTACAGGATTCCCTTCACCTCCCTCCCTCCCGGACCTTCTCTTCTCGCTCTCCTCTGGGCACAGAAAATCGCTGCCTTTCTGAGGGAGCCATTCAGGCCCTTCTGGACAAGGTGATCTTAGAACCAGTTCCTCCTCAGGAAATGGGGTTGGGATTCTACTCCAACCTCTTCGGGGTTTCCAAGAAGGACGGAGGCTGTGATCCCAGTTTGGATTTGAAGGATCACAACTCCTTTTCCTTTGTGGCCAGATCCCAGTATTACCAGGAGTCACTACGCACGGTGATCACTGCCATGTCCCCTGGTGAATTTCTGGCTTCTCTGCATCTTCAGGATGCATACTTGCACATTAGCTTTCATCCACAGAGCCAGCAATATCTCTGCTTTGCCTGTGACCTAGAGCATTTCCAGTTTTCTGCCCTCCCCTTTGGCCTGACCACGGCTCCTCAAGTCTTCAACAGAGTCCTATGAGCCTTGATCTCTGTCCTCCATCGGGACGGCATCAGAGTTACCCTGTACATGGACAACCTCCTTCTGAAGGCATCTTCTCCGGAACTCCTTCATCAGCAGGTTATCACGGTGCCCGTGATTGCTGCATTTCCTTGTCAGTTACCTGTAGAGGGCTCATCATTGGCTGCCTGCCTTCAGCACGCCCTGTGTTGCCTATTTAAACTGAGCTTGGGCACCCTTTGGTTGCCCTTTCGTGTTGTCTCTATGCTGCTTGCACTTGCATTGAGTTCCTGAGTTTCCTGGGCCATTTCTCTGTTCCTGCTCGACTGTGATCGCCAGAGTTCCTGCTTACCAGTTCCCTGGTTCCTGCATCCGTTCCTGATCCAGTTGAGGTTGCTGTTCCTGCTGCTGTTTCCTGCCACCGTTCCTGATCCAGTTGACTGCCCGTAGACCTGTTTCCTGTAGGGCTGCAACTAACAAATATTTTGATAATCGATTAGTTGGCCGATTATTTTTTCGATTAATCGGATAAAAAAACAATATGCTAATTTTTCATTATTAAAACAATTTAATGAACAAACTGAGGGTTAAAAACAAACAAAAGCAGAATAAAAACTTTATACATTAACATGTGTCATTGTTATTATTTTACTATGGGGTTTATGCACCTCTCTTTCTCCCCCCTTGTCTCTTTCTCCCCCCCATGTACTTCTCTTTCTCCCCCCCTTTGTGCCTCTCTTTCTCCCCCATGTATTTCTTTATCCCCTTTGTGCCTCTCTTTCTCCCCCTTGTACTTCTTTATCCCCTTTGTGCCTCTCTTTCTCCCCCTTGTGCCTCTCTTTCTCCCCCTTGTACTTTTCTCCCCTTTGTGCCTCTCTCCCCTTTGTACTTCTTTATCCCCTTTGTGCCTCTCTTTCTCCCCCTTTTACTTCTTTATCCCCTTTGTGCCTCTCTTTCTCCCCCTTGTACTTTTATCCCCTTTGTGCCTCTCTTTCTCCCCCTTTTACTTCTTTATCCCCTTTGTGCCTCTCTTTCTCCCCCTTGTACTTTTCTCCCCTTTGTGCCTCTCTTTCTCCCCCTTGTACTTTTCTCCCCTTTGTGCCTCTCTTTCTGCCTCTATGTACATCTCCCACCTGTACCTCTTTCACTCGCTCATCTTTCTCCTTCTCCCCACTGGCTGCACTGATGACATCCGGTGCAGAACCACGTCAAACGCTGAGATGCAGAGTGGTGCATGCTGGGGTTTTCTTCCTCAGTCTGGGCGCCAGTTTTAAACTGGCCTCAGAACAGAGGAAGAAAATCCTAGCATGCTTCACGCGGAATCTCCGCGTTTGACGTGGTTCTCCACCGGATGTCATCAGTGCGGCCAGTGGGAAGGCAGTTGCATCCGGCAGACTTTTAGCGTTTCACAACCTATGGCGGCTGGCGGCACTGCTGGGCGCAACAACTAATCGATGCACAACTAATCGATAATGAAAATCGTTGGCAACGATTCTCATTATCGATTAGTTGTTGCAGCCCTAGTTTCCTGTCCTAGTATCCTGCTCCTGGATCGCCTGCAGTGTGCTGGTCTCCTTCAGTCGCCCTGGCGACATTTTCATTCACTTGTTCCTCTCTCCTGTACGCGGTTACTGGTTCGCTCCACATACAACCTGCTGCTGTTGCACCGGTAGAGTTCTAGGATTATTCCAGTACGTGGGTACTGGTTTGCTCCATGTTAACCGGCTGCTGTGGCACCGGTCAAGTTCTAGGTTACTCCAGTACGCGGGTACTGGTTCGCTCCATGTATAACCGGCTGCTCGTTGTCATGTCAGCACCGGTGGTGATTGGGTATCTCCAGTACGCGGGTACTGGTTCGCTCCACATACAACCGGCTGCTGTTGCACCGTTAAAGTTCTAGGTTTCTCCAGTACGCGGGTACTGGTTCGCTCCATGTATGACTGGCTGCTTACTATCATCTGACAGCACCGGTGGTGTTCTAGGTTACTCCAGTACGCGGGTACTGGTTTGCTCCATGTATAACCGGCTGCTTATTATCATCTGACAGCACCGGTGGTGGTTGGGTACCTCCAGTACGCGGGTACCGGTTCGCTCCATTCAGCCGGCTGCTTGTTGCACCGGTAGAGTTTCCTCCTCCAGTACGCGGGTACTGGTTCGCTCCATGCATAGCCGGTTGCTGTTCAGTCCTAGACAGCACCGGTAGGCTTGTTGTTCCTCCAGTACGCGGGTACTGGTTCGCTCCACGTATTAACCGGTTGCTTGCTGCATTTTCCTCAGCACAGGTAGAGATTGTGTTCCAGTCCAGGCTGCCTTGCCCGGTATTGGTAAGGCCGGTAGAACCTATTCCACATTGTACCAACTTAAAGGGATAGTAATACTTCATTTTAACTTTATTTTATTTTGTAGGCATTAAAAAAACATGAAGAATGATATAAGTCTTATCTCTGAAACCTTTATGGTTTAAGAGATATTCACAAACAAAGTATCCCCCCCCTGTTCAACCAGATGAGAAGGGAGATGCCCAGGTAGACTGCAGAGAGGGACAATCTTCAATTAAGATAAGGGAAAAAGCTGAAAAACTTGTCAAGGGGGGAAGGGCATTCATTGTTTTCATACAAAGAAAATTGTCCCCTTCTGTTATCTGTCCTGTCATACAACCAGACTCACATCTGAGAAGAGATGGCTTACACTAGGTAAAAGGGGCGGGGAGGGGAACTTTGCTTGTGAATATCTCATAAACCATAAAGGTTTGAGAGATAAGACTTATATCATTCTTCATGTTTTTTTAATGCCTACAAAACAAAATAAAGTTAAAACGAAGTATTACTATCCCTTTAAGGTTGCCTTACCCGGTAGTGGCAAGGCTGGTAGAGCCTATAACTATTCGTTGTACGTCTCCAGTCTGCCTTGCCCGGTATATTGGCAGGGCCGGTACAGCCTATTACTATTCGTTGTACCAGTCTCCAGGCTGCCTTGCCCGGTATATTGGCAAGGCCGGTAGAGCCTTCTTTTCTCCGTTACTAGCCTAGGGCTGCCTTGCCCGGTATATTGGTAAGGCCGGTAGAACCTTTTCCATCTGTGTCATCTAAGGTTGCCTTACCCGGTATTGGCAAGGCCGGTAGAGCCCGTGTTACATTCCGTATACCACTACTCTTGCTACTATGTATTGACATTCAATGTTATATGTGTATGCTACCCACATGGGTATCCATTAAACTTTTCAATAAAGTTGTGTTTTATCTTAACTCTGTGTCTGAGAGTCATAACAAACCGTGACACAGGTGCAGGACTGCATTCATGCTCTGTCCCATCATGGGTGGATCTTCAATCTGGACAAGTCGAACCTTGTTCCTTCCCAGAGGATGGTTTTTCTGGGCGTCCTCTTCGACACTCAGAGAGGGATGGTGTTTCTCATGGATGAAGTAGCTCACCAGATAGCACTGAAGGTCCAGGCTGTCCTGAATCAGGATCCGGTTCCAGCCAAGAAGTTGTCATCCCTGGTGGGGAAGTTCATTTCCACCATAGAAGCGGTTCCATTTGCCATGGCTCATACCAGAGAACACCAGAGGTTTCTAATCCTGGCATGCAGAGGTTGACTGGATCTCCTGGAGTGGTCCCTATCACTCCTTCTTCACATGGAGCTGAGCCTCTCATGGTGGCTCAACCTGGACAACCTACTGAAAGGCAGCCCTTCATGGTGCCATTCTGGACAACTGTGATGATGGATGCCAGCCTCTCCGGATGGGGAGTGGTCCTGGGGCACTTGAATGCTCAGGGCCGGTGGTTACAGGAGGAATCTCTCCTTCCTATCAATGTCTTGGAGCTTCGGCCAATATTTCATGCCCTACATCACCGGACACGTCAACTGGAGGATTGCTCGGTCAAGGTGCAGTCGGACAATGCCACAGCGGTAGCCTACATGAACAAGCAAGGCAGAACAAGAAGTCTCTCAGCTTGGCTAGAGGTCAAGGCTATTTTGTCTTGGGCAGAGGAGCATATCCCTGCCATTTCTGCAGTTCATATTCCTGGTGTAGACAACGTTCTGGTAGACTTCCTCAGTCGACACTCAGTGGACAGCGGAGAGTGGGAACTGCATCAAGAGGTGTTCAACCTCATTGTCCAGTGGTGGGGTCTTCTGTGCATTGACCTGATGGTGACAAGACACAACAGGAAGGATCCTGACGTTCTGCTCCCGCTGGGCCAACCCCCTGGCTCTAGAAGTGGATGCCTTGTCCTCTCATTCCCCTGTTGCACAGGGTGATGAGGAAACTGAGACTGGAATGCTGCCCAGTCATTCTGATTTCTCCATAGTGGCCTCGACAGGCTTGGTTTCTGGAGCTTCTGGATCTCTCAGTGGCGGAACCTCTTCGGCTCCCCTCCCATCTGGATCTTCTTCTACATGGTTACCTGTGGAAGGAGGATGTTCAACGTCTGGCTTTGACGCCATGGAAGTTGAATCCTCAGTTTTGAAGATGAAGGGTTTTTCTTCTGGTGTGGTGGCTACTATGCTTAGTGCCCGTAAGCCTGCTTCCTTTAAGGCCTACCATTGAGTTTGGTCTACTTTTCTCTCTTGGTGTGCTGATAGGGACCTATCTCAGGGTTTTGATCTTCCGAAGGTCCTTTCCTTCCTCCAGGATGGTGTGGAGTAGGGTCTCAGTTTGAGTTCTCTTAAGGTTCAGACTTCTGCTCTCTCTGTTTTCTTTCAGGGGCACCTTGCTATTCTTTCTGATGTCAAGGTTTTCTTCCAGGGTGTTGCTAATACCCATCCTTTGTTTAAGTCTCCCGCTTCTCAGTGGGACCTTAACTTGGTTTTGGGCTTCCTTCAGCACCCTCCCTTTGAGTCCTTGGCCACTATTCCTCTAAGTCTGCTGATGTGGAACTTCACTTGTTGGATGTTGTGCATTGTCTCAAGTTCTATGTGCATCACACTGACCCCTTGCGGCAGTCTAACACTCTTTTTGTCATTCCTTAGGATCCCAGGGCAGGGAAGCGGGCTTCCAAGGTAACCTTTACTTCTTGGATCAAGTCCACTATTTGTAAGGCTTACGAACTTCGGAAGAAGCCTGTTCCCTTTTGGGTCATGGCTCATTCTACGAGACTTATTGGGGTATCTTGGGCCTACAAGAATCAGGCCTCAGCTGACCAGATGTGCAAGGCGGCCACTTGGTCATCTGTGCATACCTTTTTTAAACATTATTGTGTGGATGTGCTGGCATCGGCTGATGCCAGTTTTGGGAGGAAGATCCTGGAGGCTGCCTTGCCTGTCTAGGATCTCCTTCGTCTCTTCAGTACTCTTACACTCTTGAGCCCTGTTGGATGTAGTTCAGTGTGCTGTGTAGCATTCCTGGGGTCTGTTTTACCCCTGTTCAGTGTCTGTTGACACTTTGTGGTTATTGTTGCGCTGTTCATGATCTGTTGGTTCATTGGTGCTTTGGGGGCCTGCGCCTGGTCCTTGCCTTTCTTCCCGCCCTGGGAAACGTAATGGTTGGACATCCAAAAGTTACCAATAACCTGTATTGGAAGACAGAGAAAAGAGGATTTTAGCCTTAACTGTTAAATCCTTTTCTCTTATCCATACAGGTTACTGGTCTGCCACCCTGTCAAGGAATCATGCTTGGCTCTCCTGTGGCAGAACGTGGGGGTCCTTTCGGGTTCATGCTCACAGGAGTCTTCCTTTACCTAGCAATAGTTAGTTTTCATATCTTACTGGTTGGGGATTGGCTAGCTGCAAGCTAAGGAGAGGAGGTAGGTTCCACCCAGCAGTCACATCTCAGAATTGTTCCTGCCTACTTAAAGGGGCTGATCACCCACGCAAAGTTACCAGTAACCTGTATGGACTAAGAGAAAAGGATTTAACAGGTAAGACTAAAATCCTCTTTTAGTGATTAAGCCCCTTTGTAACGGTTTGTTTGACTCACAGACACAGAGTTAGGATAAAAAACACAGGATTTATTAAATACAATAATACACAAAGAACCCTCACAGGTCCTGTAATATAAAACTTATAGTACAGACACAACAACAGGTTAATTAGGCCCACACAGGTCCAGCACAAATATAGGAGACAAACAGTTTATGCTGACATGGGTCAGGCAGATGATAAGGTTCCCAGGTTACAGCAATGCTGGAGTTAACGTTCATCAATAAAGGAAAACAGTCCCATATATGCAGGTATTAAGCTGATTCTTGAACACGCCAAAGACTGAGTTCACAGCGAGTACCAGTCCACTGAAGTAAACAGGATCGCTACTGGCGCTGACATGGAGGCAACACTTGCAACCGGTTTTGACAGAGTGGAGCGTAACCAATGGCAATCTAACGGTGCAATCATGGAGGCAACACTGGCAACCGGTTTTGACAGAGTGGAGCATAACCAATGGCAAAGTACCGGTGCTATCACGGAGGCAACACTTGCAACCGGTTTTGACAGAGTGGAGTGTAACCAATGGCAATGTACCGGTGCTATCACGGAGGCAACACTTGCAACCGGTTTTGACAGAGTGGAGCGTAACCAATGGCAATGTACCGGTGCTATCACGGAAGCAACACTGGCAACCGGTTTTGACAGAGTGGAGCGTAACCAATGGCAATATACCGGTGCAATCACGGAGGCAACACTGGCAACCGGTTTTGACAGAGTGGAGCGTAGCCAATGGCAATGTACTGGTGCAATCACGGAGGCAACACTGGCAACCGGGTTTGACAGAGTGGATCGTAGCAAATGGCAATATACCGGTGCTATCACGGATGCAACACTGGTATTCGGTTTTGACAGAGTGGAGTGTAGCCAATGGCAATGTACCAGTGCTATCACGGAGGCAACACTTGCAACCGGTTTTGACAGAGAGGAGCGTAGCCAATGGCAATGTACCGGTGCTATCACGGAGGCGACACTTGCAACTGGTTTTGCGGAATGGAGGACTAGGCCAGAGGCGCTCCGTAGAGCCAAATGGGACAATACTAGGCAAGCCTGCGGGTACAGAGGTGCCAAACAAGGTAAGGCACCGGAAGTCAGAATGTCGCTGAGGCGACCAGGACCAAAACGGAGATCTGCCGAGTCGGAATCCAGGGGCAGGAACGTCAGCCAGGCTGGGTCAGGATACAGGAGCAGGAACGTCAGCCAATCCGGGTCGGTACACGGTAGCAGGAACGTCAGCCAGGCCGGGTCGATACACAGGAACGATCACGGGAGAATAGTCAGGCAGTCCGGGTCAGTACACAGGTGCAGGAACTGGAGAGTAGTCAGGCAAGCCAAGTCGGTACACTGGAAACCTCAATAACAAACGTAGCATTGGCAAAGGAACACCACGAAAGGGCAGTTTGTGGGTGCAGGAGCCCAGTATATAAAGGCTATACTGGGCGGACTAAACACAGGGCAACCAATGAGGACCTCACATTGGATAACTGACAGAAAAAATATAAACAAGGAATCACGGGTACCGTGATACCCTTGCAATGTGACAATACTAAAACACACCACTCTTGTCGCAGTGTGGTATTGACATACAAAGATAACTTGGGAGGCTTACTGACTATGTAGCCCAGGAAAAAAAAATATTAATTAAAAAAATTTATAAAAAAAATGTTTTTTTAACAAAATCTTAATTTCTAGGAAATGTGTCAATAATGGTTATTGATCATTAATATTTATAACTCCTGCGGATAATTCTGCCAACTATGCCAATTGTTATGGCAGTTTTGTCGCAAAATTGCTGCGACTTTACCTGTGTCCATAACATTTGCTGCACAGTTTTCTTTTATCCACATTGATTTGTGTGCCGCTACCGAAGTAGCTGAATATCTGGCTGACACTGTAACTATTTCCAGAACTGCTTCACAAAATTAATTAGCTTCTTGGAGTGAGGATGTCAGAAGTCAAAGATCTTCGTTGGGAGCATACTTACGGTTAGCTGAGTCAGTTGTTTCCCCAGGTTTCTATGGCTTTGCTTGCCCAGGTTGCAGCAAATGTAGTTTTATGAAGCCAGTTCCAGAAAAAAGTATAATTTTAATAGCAAATTCAGTCTTCCTATCTATATTTTAGAGCTGTTGTATCTTGGATTTGGGGAACCGTTCTCCTTCACAGGCTGGAAATTGGCACATCTACCAGAGGAGGTTTAGTCCATTTGTCCACATATTTTCATGGAAAGGGTTTTTTTGTGAGAAGTTGTAGAATGACTAACTTTTGTTTTGGAGATCTGTTACTATTGGTTCCAATTGATCATGAATGGGAATAGAATAGATTTTTTTTTTCTTGCTATTAAATAAGTTTTTATTAGGGACGACAGGATTTTGTTAGTCAGACACATAAAGAACTTCTACGATGATTCTATAGAAACCTTCTAAATTTGTGGAGTCGGATAATTCAGATTCTGCAAATATAAAAACAAAACAAAGGGGAGAGACAAGAGGTGCTCCTTGTGTTGAGGCAGACTTGTCACTTGGGGGCTTTAGAGCAGGCTTCTTGCCTGTTCAGGCTCGTTTAAGTTTCGGGGCAGAGAGTGCCTGGGCTGCTCTGGGATTAGATGCCCTGGGCAAATACACATACTTACAGGGGTAACAAAAGCCATACGTCTTCTGTGGAAAGAAAGAAAGCTTAGCAGTAACCTGAGGCGATAACCTCCAGTGGCATGGTTAACAACCTTCTCCAACTATGGGGCAGACAACTGCTTACCCACAAACAGAAAGGACACACAGGATTTCTTGGAAGACCGGTCAGGCTACCAGATCTTTAGCTCAAAAAATGCTGAGGCCTTGCCATTTAACCTTGTGGCATTAAAGGGCACTTCTGCAAGATACGCATTACCATCAGTATTAGCCTCAGTCTTAGATAGAGGCAAAACAACATCCTTTTTAGGTGCATCGGCATGCACAGCCTCCAGTAGTTGATCCTCCCAAACAGCAATGGCCTTAGTCACCCAAGTTACAGCAAAGGTAGGATAAAATATATGCCAGAATCCACAAAATTATTTTCAAAAGGTAATCCAGGTGATTATCTGCTTGATGCTTAAATGCCACTACATCCACAGTGTCAAAACTGTACACTTGGACAGGCAAAAAATTGGAGGGCCTATTGCTGGTGGGGTAACCCACTGGAAGAGAAAAAGGATATAAGAGAGAGATGTTAGCGAATGAACAGTCTGTTGTCAGGCATCTTCCGTTTATGCAGGAGCACCTGATCTAAGGAATGGTGAGGAGGGAAAATGGCAGCCATCCTTTTGTGCCTCTTAAAAATATCATGGGGCAAAGAATTGGAGTTTGAGGCCAAAGAGACCTTCGCAGTTTCCAGAATGGCCAAAATGAGATCCTCAGCAGGAAAACAAGGGTCTTTCTCAAAGTAGTCTCCAAGAGTGAAAGACGAGTCCAAATAATCCTCATCAGAGTCCCATTCCTCAGCAGTCATGTTTTATATTGTTTTTATTGTGTGTCACTTTCAACCTATACGGTTTAAGCTTATTTACATATTTGTGCTATTTTGGTTTTCTATGGACATGATTCCCTATACAGCCTCTTTTACCTCAGAAGTGAAATATGATACTCTGTGTTACAATTAGAGGTCTGGAATTTCAGAATAAAGATAAAGACACACACACTGCAGTGAAAACTATAAAAAACTACAGTTTATTAAAACATGCAATAATTAAATAGGTTATGAAATAAACATCCTGCCAGAGTTCACAAGCGTATGCGAGACATACAACTCTAACAAGTGATGAAATACAAGAAACCAGAACTATTGCCAGAGCTTACATCAGTAAAACAAACTCTGCAATACGCAAGACAGGAAAGATAAGAAATAAAAAAGGTACTTATCAACGGAGATGTCAAATCAGTGTCGGAGAGAAGTCACACGAAACTCCGTAGTCTCAAGACACAGATGCACGGACAGAGGTGAGAATCAGGTACACGCTCTTTCGTCCCAAAAATGTCTCTCTCTGTATTGTGTTGATTACAGGTTAAAATACAGACTAGGATGTGTAACACTGCGCATGTGTATGTGCATGGTTACAGAAGGCTGAATATTGGAGACATCACTGCCTGTCTCTCATAAACACTACGTAAGCTGACAGTGCCTGCCCTCTGCTATTGCTAACCACAATTGCAGAGCATTAACCCCCAACTGACTGTGAGGAGATCACCAAAAACCATCCCTTACACTCTGTGAAAGCACATTTGGCTTATCCCCCCCAAAAAAATAAAAAAAAATGCACACTATCAGTACAAAGTACCTCCCCATCCCCTGAAAGAAACCTCCCACGTCCCTGGTGTTCCATTCCTCCAGCTCAGTGAAGCAGGCCAATGCCTGAAGAAGCTTTAACCCTATTTCTTTGGAAAAGAGCCTGTTAGGCTCTTAGCGGTGTTGAGCAAACTGCATTGTGTTACTGCAACAGAATAAGAAATACCAACATTGCAGACACCAACTGGAATTCATTTGAACATGTGAGAAATGACAAATGCGGCAGACGGGTGTGGGGGGGGGGACCCCAGAGACGCTCTTCGCAATATATGAATGAAATACCTGAGGGGGGGGGGATTTTTGTATGTCAATTTGTCCATTTCATTTTTTTTAATCTTTACATTTTCTCTTACATCCTATTTGGAACACAGGAGCCATGTGGTAAAGTAGGGCAGGTCACTTGTCATAAAAGGCTCTCAGAGGTGGAAGGTGATAATTTTCCTTGGAGGAATGTGCTATAAAAAAAATCTTCTAATAATGAACTTGCACCCTACTAATTTCATGTTTTAAAGTGATGAAGACCATGTAAATGATGAGAGGAATACACAGTATAATGCAGAATTGCTCGACTAAGATTTGAACCAACGTTTTATTGTTTATGCTAAACAATGTTACGTACATTGGAAAAAGAAAAGAGCATTCAGTACTCCATGACAGAGAAAAGAACAAGAGTTCTCAACCAGGATATGTCAAACCACTGATGGGCCCTGGTCAAATAAATGTTGTAGTCCTCCTTGTCTACTATTAGAGAGGTCTGAAAGCATTGAACTGAAATGAGCTTAAATAATTACACCTGTTTTCCCATCCTGTTAAAAGTGAGTATTCAAGTTTATAGTTGCACACAATGCTGAGTTTACGTTAAAGAAGCAATACCTCTAATAATAATCCCTCATTTAATGTATTATAGCCCAAAAATCTTAATGGCTCCCATGAGTTTTACTCTTGTTTGTCCATGGAGGTGGATATGACAGTTGCTATCAGGACCACTGGACACAAACTCTGCCTACTGCACTTGGTAATATTTATTGTTTAAGGAGCAGCGGGATGTGCAAAGCATTGCTCTGCAATGTGTTGTATGCCCCTTTGGTCCTTAAAATTTAAATGGGCTAATGCATTCTGAATATTTCAGTTTGCAAAGCAACGCATTGGATAATTCTCTGGTACACAAAGGGTTAATTGCATGGACTGTGTGCTCTTACCTATGTTCACATAAACATAAGCACTTACAGGACATGTAATAGATTGGCAAATATGGAGTTTTCATACCCATCTACACACAATACTGAGTTTAAACACCTGGCTTCATAAACAGTTTTGTGTTCTTAAAATTACTGGGCTGAGGTAAATACAAAGGGCTCCAAGCCATGTTATATGTCAGGTGGAGTTTTTCTTTACTAGTGGACCCACTTTACAAGTGAGCTGTAGGAGACATCCTCCTTTGCCTTATATTCAAAATGCCACTGATCTCAACATATTTCAGAGTCCAACAATGAAAACATTTTAATATAAAACTTTATCACTCTCTGCAACAGGTGAACTCTGTTTGCTACTGCAGGGTCTCCAAAAAGCCCCTTCACCAGGACTTCAACTTTTTGGTAGCTTCTTCAAATATCAGATTAAATCTGTGGATCTGCAGTTATCTGCACTCCATAATATGCTCAGTTGATTTCCTTAAAAATGTTCTCAACTTCTGGTTTCTTTGCAAGCTCCTTTGCCCAGATCCCATCGCAGTCAGCTGAGTCATCAAGTCCAGAATCCAGGAGAATTTGAACACATGCTGCATGCTGGCCAGCACACGCCATGTGAAGGGCTGCGTACAAAATACAGAATGATACCACAGTTAATATAAAATGTAGTATTACTAGGTTACCTGAAACTCAACCAAAGTGTTAGTGTAAATGTATAATTTAAAAAAATGTAATTACTCTCCTAATTTCATTGCATGGTGAGGAGATTAGGAGTTTAAGTACCAAAAGGGTGCACAAAACATTGCTTTGTTAAAGGAACAGTAAAAAAACTTTTTATGCAAAAATATATGTGATAGGGCTTTTCCTTCCAAGTAAAACAAGGATACTCCCACTGCTGGAAGATTTTTTTTATTCAGAACCTATGAAGGAGCTAACCAGTAATATCTAAAATTAATCCCAGAAATTTTTCTTCACAATCATTGGGAAAAAGTCAAGATCTTAGTTGGCTGAGAAAGATCTTTTGATGTCCTGCAGCTATGATCCTGGAGGAGATCTAATTATCGTGGATAAAGACAAAAATATTCCAATTGTATAAGTTCTGACATGAGCTGTCTACTGGATGTGGATGTGAGAACTGGGACCTCTCTGGAGTAGGTTTCAGCTCTGATCCACTTGCTAATGGTTCATTCAAAACTTATCACAGTTCAATTTTTTTTTTTAACATTAAACTGCAACTTTTCACCAAGTGGTGCTGCTCCTATCACCTACTATGGATAACGGTAGTCTATGACTCTATGACTCTACCATGGAATTTATAATTAAAAAAGAAATGAATTGTCTTTTGGTCCTTCTGCTAACAGCCTGTTAAAAAAATAAATATGTCTGAGTTGTAATAACTTCTAAATAAAGACTCTCACACCAGCAGGAGTAGTGTTATTTTACTCTGCATAGAAATCCTTATAACACATTTTTCATTAAAAGAAAAAATGTTTATTTCTCCTTTAAAGGGAAATTATACTTAAAATAACATTGTACATAGAAATATGGAGTGGTGCAATTCTGGGACAAACCAGTCACCATGGGGCACAAATACGAATTTGAACTGATTTAAATTAACTTTTAACCCCCTTGAATTCTAAAGATGAATCCAAGACCCATCTAGCATTTAATGGATTAAAAAGCCCATTTAAAACAATGGCACTATAGGGATTTTGGGTGTCCCCTATGGTACAGTTGGTTTACTCTAGAATTGCATATGCATATGATTCACTTACTTTTAAAGCAGAACTACCACTCAGCCTAAAGTTGCCCCCAAAGAATTATCCAACTGGCGACTAGCTGCTCAGTAGTACTAGTTGCCAGAATTATTATCTCGTTATAGAGAATTCCTACTGCTCCTGGGACTGACAGCCAGGAAAAAGAGCAGACATCTCTGCATAGTGACATCTGCGCTGTCTGTCCCAGTCTGCTCTAGGAGGCGTTGCTAGGTACAGGAACGTACCGGCAGGGACTGTCAACGCAGGTGTACAGACGTCACTATGCAAAGATGTCTGTGCTGTTTCCTGGATGTCAGTCCCAGGAGCAGCAGAATTTCTCTATAAGGAGGCAATAATTCTGGAGACTAGAACTATTGAGCAGATAGTCACCAGATGGGTAATTCTTTGGGGGCAACTTTAAGCGGGGTGGTAGTTCCGCTTTATTCTCCTTGGTAAGTGACCTTCATATAACAAAGAGGTATATGATATGAGTTTGCATTGAAACTTTATAGTTCTTACTGTATAAGATTGTATATGGAAAGTATCATGGACCATATCTGGGAGAAAACAAACTGCATTATATGGGAGAAATGAAACATTAATTTAAATGGGGATTTTAACCTCTTGAATGATAGAGAGGTCTCCAAAGCATTGAGAAGCAATACATGGGGATTAATCATTTGAGTCCCAGATGTGTGCCCAATGCATTGGATACCCCTCTGCCTCACAAAAGGTTAAAATATAAAAAAATAATTAACCCCCCCAACATATTAACTCTATGTATGTCAGAAGGGTACGCAACGCATTGCTTTGCAATGAGTTGCGTATCCCTCCCTCTGGCACACAAAGGGTTATGGTCCATATAATATACACTCTAGAAAGAGAGAACTGTGAAGTCACTGCTCTGACAGAAAGTAACACTGGGCTACAAGTAAATGGCATTAAGCCCACTTATATGTGCAGGCAGATAAAGTAATATATATCTGCATACAAATAAAATCCCTATACAATTAATTCATTTCAATAACAGTGAATGGGGGTGCAGAGCCTTATGCTGTACGCATGAGCTCCTGTGGCATCCATATGCACCATCACCCACAGTATGGAATAATGTGCACAAAATATCTGCTCCAACATCTACACAAACATTTAACATTATACAGGTATAAAAAACATGCTCTAATGTACAGTATCTGTGCAGCTCCTTGCCTGCAGCTCTCCCCCACTGAGCCCCTCCCGTTCTTATTCAATGCAGTCATGTGATCTGTGTCTGCTATTAAGTGGATTGAAAAGGGAGCTCATAGTAAAACAGGGGAATAAGTTACCTGCTTGTGACTATGGGAACCAGAACACAAACTTCAAGGGTCCTACAGGATCCATGAGGGTTACTCATTATGGTACTAAGAAGAAATGAAGTCATTCTATAGCCAACTGCACCATGGGGACAAATAAGACCTCAAAATTCAAATAAGCCCCATGTTCACCATTTTCCCTTCCCTCCAGCCACCAAAAATCCCCCCACACACCATCCCCTTGAAATAACACACCGACAACAAAATAAGGTGGCAAAATTGTGAGGTCACAGCTTTATTATTTATGTTGACCTATTTAAAGGATTTTAAAGGGATAGTAATGTTTCATAATAAAAGCGGCTCTAATTAATCATCATAGTATTTGGATTTTGGAGAGTGTTATTTCAGATCTGTCAGAGTTGTAGTTCAAGAGTAATTCAATGATAAAGTATGCCCCTCCCGCCCCTTTTACTGATGTAACACTGCTCAGCCAGAGCAGAAGGGAGGTGCCCAGGTAGACTGCAGAGAGGGACAATCTTCAATTAAGATAAGGGAAAAACCTGAAAAACTTGTCAAGGGGGCAGGGTTTTCATTGTTCTCATAGGAAGAAGATTGTTCCCTTCTGTTATCTGTCTGGTTTATGGACTGCATTCCACATCTGAGAAGAGATGGCTTACGCTAGGTAAAAGGGACAGGAAGGGAAACTTTGCTTGTGAATATCTCTCAAACCATGAAGGGTTGAGAGTGAAGACTTATATCATTCTTCCTGTTTTTTTAATGCCTACAAAATAAAATAAAGATAAAACGAAGTATTACTATCCCTTTAAAGGGGAACTACCACCCCTCAACAACTTAAGCTTGACTGATTGTTCATCTGGCAACTAGCTGCTTAGTAGCGCTAGTCGCCAGAAATCTTACCCGGTTCTGCAGATATCGGCGTTTTACCGATGGTGACAGGAGCAGGGGTGGTAGTTCCCCTTTAAGGGAGCCAAAGGAGTACCCTCCCCCTTACTATGTGGTGCCGCCAGGGTCCCTAAATGCTTGGGCCACACCTGCAGCCTGCTTGCTGCCATGGGAAGTAAAGGACAATCTCTTTCAGGCAAACACTGCCTCCCCATCTCTGGTCCCTCTCCATGGCCGCCACAACCAACCATACATGGGGAGGTGAACAAGGCCCCATTGTCAATCCACCACAACACTACCTCCATGCTTCCCCTCCATTAGTGGTTTCCAGCAATCTCTCACCCTTTTTGCAGGCTGACGTGGCCTCACAGCATAAGCCAGCCTGCCCACCTTCATCATTTTGGCTATGCTGCACTTTCGGAGCCCTGGAAGCGCCACATCCGCTATGGGCCTAACTGGGTCCGAATTACCTCTCTGGTCCTTCTTCTTGCTGTCCTAAGCATGACCTCTTTGCAGCAGTAGCTCGGGTCATGAAGACCTGAAACAAAAAGGGAGGGTGGGTGGAAAAAAACTAAATTCCTGCTTACCTCTAACAGGTAAGACTATTTAAACATTAAGCCCTACTTGTAACTTTACCTCTTATCCCTTTCCACACCCCTTTTCTGCCCCCCCAAGCTGGGGGAGAGGAAGCCCCATCCCTTTGTTCCAGGGCCTCCACCCCCCACCACCACACTGGAAGCCAGCACAGGAGAAGGGGGAAGAGTGCAGGCTTTTGGCTCTTAATGGGCGTCCAGGCGCCATTCGTTGCCCTCCGCTATTTTAATTTAAATGTAGCTTGTAAGCCCTTGAATGCAATGTAATGTGTTGGAAGCCTCTCAAGTATTCAAGATGTCAAAGGCCCCATTTAAATCCATGGATATTTTTTTTTATCCCCTGTGGTGCAGTTAATTTTCCCCAGAATTACTCCAGATACTCTGTACATCAGCCTCACTGTAAAATCGACATCAACGCTCTTTAGACCACATGTTAATTAGGGTATTATTAGGCCCAAATGCACAATAACAATGCACCATTTGTATACCATAGGTGTGCAACCCATTGCAAAATTTATGAATACATTAATAATTTACGTAGAAAAATTCCATGGGTTCCTACCAGATCTTCCTTTTCTATCTTTGCAGTGTAGATCAGCACTGAGGGACAGCAGAGTAGTGATAGTGCTGACATGTCCTTCCTGAATCAGCAATTAAAACAGACATTACATTATAATAAAGTGTGTGTCTGCCAAGCATTTGCAATAACAGTCATATTCCCAAACAGAGTAAAAGCCATCTGCTAAGTTTATAGGAGTAGAAAAATACTGCCATAGACATCCTATTTTTATGAGATTATGTTGAAATGCTAATTATCATTCAGTGAGTAATGCAGTGCTTTGGATTTAACATGCAAGGAACTAGATTGTCCATTCTTAAAGTGGAACATACCTACAGAGAAAGAAGCATTGTTTAATTTGGTTTTAACTCTTAACCCTTTGAGTGCCAGAGGGGTAGGCAAAGCATTGCGTTGCAATGCTTTGCGTACCGCTCTGGCAATCAAATGGTTAAGGACTAGATGTGTGTACAGTACATTGAAAAGCAATAAACTTGTGTCCTTCGTATATCAGTCCAGTGTACGTTTATATATTTTTGATTTTTTATCTGCAGTTGCCTGTTTTTATTGAGCTCCCTCATTTGTCTGCCTTTAGTTTAAGCTTAACATCTACTGCAAGGAAACGTAACAATCTGAGTGAAATTACTCCACAAACGTTTTTTCAGAATCACGTAAGCATTTTTATACAGTGAAATGCTATTATCTAACTATGGCAATTCCTAAGCACAAAAAAAAAGTAAAAAGTAAGAACACCTAACCATGGTTAAAAAATTCAGAGCCATCTACTCTATACGCATAGTTCCCCTTTAAAATGAACTGTTTGGCCATAAGCACAACATTTACACTGGGAAAAATAGGTGAGTATCCCTGGAAGATAAAGATTTAGGATGCCCTGGGATAAAAGTTGCAGTTGCTTCAGCACCATGTTGCAGTGCTCTTGTTTTGTGAATATGTTTACGACCTAGTTCACATGGGGCATTTTCAACAGTGTTTCCTATGTTGCACTCGAAGCACTGAAATTGTATGGATCGGGCTGTTCACCTAGGCAGTTTTGCAATGTGCATCACACAACCTGAATGCAGCCTTCAGAAAATTTCCTGTGTTCAATGCAGGACTTGGGAAAGGAGAGACAATTTTTTACCTAGGGGTGCAGATGCGGTGCATCATTCATGTAGATGACTAGATTAATTAGTTGCTCACAGCATCGATACAACAAATGGCTGGTCCACATGGATGTTTGCCCATATAATTTGGCCGACACTCCCATTTACCAGCCATTCACTCCACCAGTGAAATAATCTCTACCCCCCACCGTGATGGCATTATGGTGCAGGAGACAGGAGCAACAAAGGTCATTTTAGCAGTGGTACTTGGATTGTGCTGGAACGCACTTAAGATTCCAGTGTGATAAAAGTCCTAGACAGTGTTTCTCGGTGTACAACATGAGGTCAGGATTTCAGGATATCCCCAGGCACAGTATGTACTTGTGATTGTTCTACACTGACTTAATCAGGGATATTCTTAAACCTGACATGCTGGTGTGTGTTGGGGAATGGAGCTAAGAATCTCTGCTCTGATACATAAAAATCCTATTACACAATATCCAGAAACAGAAGTGAAATTATGCCGTAATCTCATTTTTGGCCAGCCACAGATTTGAGCCTATTTGGAAATCTTTGGAGAGTTCACCCATTTTTGTAAGAGACAAAAAAAGTACGTAAAAAGAATGTGAATGAAACAATGTCCTAAAGACTAGAATGTAAAAATACAAATAATAACCAATGCACTACAGTTAAGGACTTTAATGTATTTCTCAACATTAACCCTTTGAGTGCCAGAGGGGTATGCAACACATTGCAAAGCAATGCGTTTCGTATCCCTCTGGCACTCAAAGGGTTAAATAAAATACTTATGTCATCAGAGTGGGAAATAAAAGCTGTATCAATTGTTGTTAAACTAGCAACTGCCATGTAGAACATAAATTTATCTCTGAATTACACTTTTATTCATTAACCTTTTGAATGCCAGAGAGGTAGCCAACGCATTGTGCTTCAATGAGTTGGATATCTGTCTGGCACTCAAAGAGTTAATGCAGGATCATCATCCTAACCAGCATGTGATATAAAACAACAAAGGGTGCCTTGTAAAGAGGAAATATTCTGGAAATAACCAACTGCATTATAGTGGAGAAATAAATATTCAACCAATATGCCACTGATTTAAATTATGGTTTTTAAAGCGGAACTATCACCCCACAAAAAGTTTCCCCCAAAGAATTACCCATCTGGCGACTAGCTGCTCAATAGTACTAGTCGTCAGAATTCTTACCTCCTTATAGAGAATTCCTGCTGCTCCCGGGACTGACAGCCAGGAAACAGAGCAGACATCTTAGCATAGTGACGCCTGCGCTGTCAGTCCCAGTCTGCTCTAGGAGGCGTTGCTAGGTACCGGAAGGTACTGTCAGGGACTGACAGCACAGGTGCGCAGACGTCACTATGCAAAGATGTCTGCCTTGTTTCTTAGCTGTCAGTCCCAGGAGCAGCAGAATTTCTCTATAAGGAGGTAATAATTCTGGAGACTAGTACTATTGAGCAGCTAGTCGCCAGACGGGTAATTCTTCTGGGAAACTTTTTGTGGGGTGATAGTTCCGCTTTAACCCCTTGAATTACAGATAATGTAAAGTAATGCACTGGAGACCACTTTAGCATTCAAATGGCTAAAAGCATCAGTTAAAATCAATGGGAAGTTTAATGTGTTTCCTATGGTTCAGATGGGTTGCTCTAGAATTGCTTATCTGTTCTTCTGTGCATGTCCCACTATCCTACACTATACACGACATTGCTTGCATTCGCAAACTTTGGTCTAAACCTGACACAGTTCAGCAGTACACACATAAGGACAGACATGTAAATTTAAAGTCAGGAAAGCCAATATAAGGTATATTTTTCCAGGACCTAGTGTTATACAATAGCAGAGCAAACATACAAGTGCAGCAATGATGTCAGCGTGTAGAAAAGCAAATCAAAAGGGTTTAACTTTGTGCAAGATGTAGTGAAATCCACAGACCTTGGCAGCATAATGAAGTGCAGTTAGGCATGATGAAGTTGCCCTCTCATTTACATTGACACCAAGACGAGATACTAGGTATTGAATAGATTCATCTTTCCCTGTAACTGCAGCCAGATGCAAGGCTTGAGCGCCCATTTTGTCCACTGTTGTGTAGCAGACCTAGAACCAATAAGAAAAAAAAAAAAAAAGATACTAAACACAGGGCTGCATGCAGAAAGTAAAGAGGAGAAATTCTGGACCAAAACAACTTTCTGGAGGACACGGCAAAATTCCTAATTATTTAACCATCTGAATGTCAGAGTGGTACGCAACGCATTACAAAGCAATGCACTGCGTACCACTCTGGCACTCAAAGGGTTAATGGGGCTTTTAACCACTTGAATACAAGAGAGGTGTCCAATGCACTGTTAAGCAATGCGTTGGGGGGTAAAATTCCCATTCAAATCTATTGGAATTTTTATTTTTTTCCCATGTGGTGCAGCTGGTATGCTCCAAGACTGTTTCTCTTTGTCTTTCTGAATTTGGCCAATAGAGTACATTCTCACTGGAATGAAAGGGTCATGCATAAATAATGAAAAAGGAAGCTTCTGTCTGTGATACCTGATCACATGGAACTAGGCCAGAGTTATTCAATATTTGGACCTCCAGCTGCTTGGGACTACAACGCCTATCATGCCTAACCAGTCACCAGGTGTTTGGAGAAGATGGAGGTTGTAGTCCCCAACAGCTGGACATCCAAAGACTGACTGTCCCTGAACTAGGCAGTAGCAGAATCCAGCATCAGTATGTTCCATAATTCATTGTGACCATTTACTTACTTGTATAATTTCCATATGTCCATAATGCATTGTGACCATTTACTTAATTGTATAATATCTGTATGTTCCATAATGCATTGTGACCGTTTACTTACTTGTATAATATCTGTATGTTCCATAATGCATTGTGACCATTTACTTGCTTGTATAATATCTGTATGTTCCATAATGCATTGTGACCATTTACTTACTTGTATAATATCTGTATGTTCCATAATGCATTGTGACCATTTACTTGCTTGTATAATATCTGTATGTGCCATAATTCATTGTGACCATTTACTTGCTTGTATAATATCTGTATGTGCCATAATTTATATGTCCCATAATTCATTGTGACCATTTACTTGCTTGTATAATATCTGTATGTCCCATAATTCATTGTGACCATTTACTTACTTGTATAATATCTGTATGTCCCATAATTCATTGTGACCATTTACTTACTTGTATAATTTCTGTATGTTCCATATATCATTGTGAACATTTACTTACTTTCATAATTTCTGTAGGGGTTTATTGAGACAAATATTAAGTTATATTTCGTTATGATTATTTAACCTCATTGGATTCCACATCCAAGCAAATAAAGTGTACCTTGCATGAAGTTTGAATATTTTCATACTTCAAAACTGCCTCTGCATCACATTAGGCAAAAAATGCCTACAGAGGTATTGGCAATAAATTATGTAATCAGCACTCCACTTCCTCTGATCTTATACTGAGTTCAGGGTGCTCCAGTCAAGGTCTACTTCGATGCCCATACAGAACTGCACTCAAAGGAACTCCTTGCAAGTTATAATATCATATGTAGTTTATTGGTACATCAGTTCACCAGACATCTCTGATGACATTTTCTATTGTTAACCGATCTGTCTGTGCTTGTTTTTTGTTCTAATAAACTACATACGGCTTTACTGCACTTGCATGGCGTTCCTTGTGTAAAATGAAGCATGGATAGCTTGTATGGGCGCTGGACTATAATAATTACTAGCAGAAATGATAAGGTTATTATATTCTACCTATGAATAAGTGGCTCATAATTTAACAGAAGGACTTACCTAGGTAGGTGTACTTCCAACAGCAAAGAGGTATAATTATTTAATTACTTCTTATAGAAGTACAGCAGATAGTCTTATATATATCCTTTTCTTTTCAGTGTACCATGAAATGACTGTTAGACCCGGGGGATATACTATTGTATGGCCTTAGGACAATTGTTCCTAAACTGGGAGGGTACAAAGCTCTTTGAGGGGGGAGGTTACAAAGTTTTGTTTCAGCACCAGCTGTCCAGTCCTCCCAACATAATTGTATTCATACAGTCAAAAAAAGCGACCACTATTAGAAGTTTGGGAAAAGCTGGTTCAAAGAATAACCTGCCTCAAATGCACCAATGCATATATATATATATATTAAGGATTCTCTGATTAAAAATGGGTGAATTAATCAGGGGCTCATTCATCTTGATTGGCCCATCTGTGCTCAGACAGGGAAAGCCTTAAATCCTGGACTGTTGGTAGCTCTTGGGGACCAAACTTGGATACTCCTGCTATAAACTAGTGCATTGCACTGGAATATGTTGAAAACCTCTCTAACATCCAATGGGTTAATCTACTTTTTCAACTCCTGTTTTAGCTATCAGTGGTAAAACTATAAACTAGACAAATGAATAGACAAGTAAGGGATGCAGCCCTTCAAGATATAACATGAATCGGAAAATACAGTGATCAGAAGAAGTATTTAGGTGTATCACAGGACAGTGGGAAACATTCAACAACTAAAAGTAGTGGGGAGGAATAGGGAAGGAATGTTGAAGGGGAAGGAGGCAATTGCAGATGTATTTTAGAGCAAAAGGAGGTTAGGATCAGAGGAAAAAGCACCATTCTCAAGCCAAGGAGCCCACACTTTAGGAAGGCTATCAGATTCTCCATGAGCAATGTGCTCCAAAGTATTGCTACATATGGCAGGGTCGGTGACTTCCAATATTTTGCCAGGCCACTATAGGCAGCCATGTAGATGTGCATGGCTAGTTTCAGATAGTATCTGGATACATTTTCAAGTGAAACAGAGAGAGAGAGAGAGAGACATAATCTGTCCACAACCACAAACTTAAATGAGCAGAAGAAGAGGGGATTTTGCATAATTTAATTGGAGTTAAATAGCATTTCATGAGGGGCCTGTAGCCAGTTTCTTTGAGAAGGGCATTAATAGAGAAGTGGGGTTACAGTTTGTGGGAAATCTAGATTGTCTTGGTGGAGGGGTGGGAGAATCAGAGTTGGGGTTTGCAAGGTTATGCTTGAATTTAGCATGAGACAGTTGTCTCAAAGAATGGCAAATCAGAGATGCAGTGGAATCATTAGTTTCTGAGGGAGCAGAAGGTGTCACATTATCAGTCTGAAGTCCCATGGCTTAAAGGGATAGTAATGTTTCATAATAAAAGCATCTCCAATTAATCTTCATACTATTTTGGCCATTGAGAGTGTTATTTTTAGTGCTGTCAAGCTGTAGTTCAAAAGTAATTTAATCATAAAGTATCACTCTCCCGCCACTTTTTACTGATGTAACACTGCTCAGTTCAGAGCAGCAGGGTGGTGTCCAAGTGGATTGCAGAGAGAGACAACCTTCAATTAACATAAGGGAAAAACCTGTCAATGGGGCAGGGCTTTCATTGTTCTCACAGTAAGAAGATTGTACCTTGCTGTGAGCTGTCTGGTCTGTTGACCAGATTCCACATCTGAGGGGAGGTGGCTTACACTAAGTAAAAGGGTCGGGAGGGGGAAACATTCATGAAAATTCCTGGTTAATTTGAATTCCACTGGAGGCAAAACTCATCACCAGTATCAGTGTAAATGATTCTTTAGACTCCACTAAAGGCATATCTTTGTAACTGGCTAAGTGGTGCAATATTTATTTTCCTTTTAATATGTGAATAGCTACAGTAAGTTTAGTGTTTACAGAGTTTGTGACTTGCAGTCAAAGATGCAAGTATATGGAATGTATGGGTTAATCCTCAGAGTGCCAGAGGGACAGGCAGCATACCACTTTGCAATGCATTGTGTACCCCTCTGGCACTCAAAGGGCCAAAATATATTTATTGTGTGGACTAATGTGTCAAATTCCTTGTCACAGTTCAGAGTGTTAAACTTAGGCATCAATTTATAATCACATATCTTTCACACGAGATCTTTGATGCAGTGGCCAGTTCTGAAAAAATGTTCACCCCCTGCCATTTTTTGTTTCTTGTTCACACTAGACCTATGAGAATTCATCTGTCTTCTTAGTTTGTCCTATCTCACCTGCATATAATCCTGTGTTGAGACATTTGTAAGGTAGACTACATTAGATGATCTGCAGTTTTTTTAGTTTGGGGGGGACTGTTTATAGGAGAGGAGCAAAGGTTTTGGGAATATTCTTTATAATCTTGCATCAATACATAGTATTGTTTGGAAAGCTTGTGTTTGTAGGTGACTACTACTGGCACTCTGTTCTCTTCCTGTGGTTATTTGTATTCCAGGAGATTTCTCCTGGGTAAACTGGTGGTTTTCTGAATTTAGATGTCCATGACCCTGGCATTATACCCATGACTTACAAAATCTCTCCTGAGATTTTTAAGATGATTATCCCAGTCAGAAGACTCAGAGCATATGCGGTTATACTGTTTTAATGTATCTGGGATGGAAACTGTCATTAATGAGATAATTAGACCTGTCTGTTGGTTTGAGGTGCAGAGATTTTAATGGCGGGATGGAAAGCTTTGTGATTTTTATGAAATGTCAAAAGTTCATCTTCACTGGCCTTCCAAATGATTAGGATATTATCTATGTAGCGGAGGTAGAACAGAGGCTTTATCTGGCATGTGGACAAGAACTCCTCCACCAATTTTGCCATGAACAGTTTGATATATTGTGGTGCCATTATTGTTTCCATGGCAGTTCCCATAGTTCTTGCCCAAATTTGAAATAATTATGTGGTAGTATACAGTGTATTAACTAGGTTACAGGTTCTGTGGGTAAGCCCTCTTGCTCTAGGAATGCTTTGCAGCCTGCAATGCCATCTTCATGTGGAATGTTGGTGTAGAGGGATTCCACATCCATAGTGGCTAGATTGATTTCCTTTGGAATGGAATGGTTTCCTTTGGAATGGAGCCAAAGTAAGGGATGGATAAGATGGAGCCAGCTAGTTTAAGGGATTGGTTGTTTCCTGTATGTAATTGTTTTTTGTTTTGTTTTTTACCAGTGGTGAGTTGTGCTCCCCTTTGGCACATGGAGGGTTAACCCATACATTTCATATACTTAGACATCTTTGTCTACAAATCACAAACTTTATGCACACTAAATTTACTGGAGCAGTTCACACATCAAAAGGTAAATAAATCTTGTGCCACTTGGCCAGCTCCAGAATAATTTACACAGATGAGAAGAGTTTCACCTCTAGTGGAATTCAAATTA
The DNA here is from genome assembly GCA_037306005.1 of Rhinophrynus dorsalis. Taxonomy (NCBI): domain Eukaryota; kingdom Metazoa; phylum Chordata; class Amphibia; order Anura; family Rhinophrynidae; genus Rhinophrynus; species Rhinophrynus dorsalis. The sequence goes on along the minus strand of CM074721.1, from coordinate 328,264,575 downwards.
ACCAGGTATTTTGTATTCAGGCTTCATTTAAAACATGGCTGAGGAAGGGACCTAAATTATCTTGAAAGCTTGCATTCTGAAGCTACTCAGTTAGTCAATAAAGGTATTACTTTTACTCTACCAGTCTACCAATATTTAAAGGGATAGTAATACTTAAAATGTAAAAAAAAATATGTTGTAGGGTTTATCCCCCTGAGTAAGACAAGGGTACTCCCACTGCTGAAAGGTGTTTCATTCAAAAGTTATTAATTTTCAAAGTTTAATTTTTAGGTGCAATATCACAGTGGCCTGAAATTGTATAGTGGCGCTGTTGCTACACCATCCTATGGAGATTTATGGTCAACTGACCAGAGCTGTCCATAGGATTGTGTAGCAACAGCGCCACTGTACAATTTCAGGCCACTGTGATATTGCACCTAAAAAATTCAACTTTGAAAATTAATAACTTTTGAATGAAACACCTTTCATCAGTGGGAATACTCTTGTTTTAATCAGGGGGATAAACCCTACAACATATTTTTTTTTACATTTTAAGTATTACTATCCCTTTAATGGACTTCATAGAGCACTGCAAGTTGAAGTATACAGAAAGCATTTTTCCATGGGAGGAGAAAGAAAGACACTAATGGCCTTACACTTGGTTTTGTTTACTCATAGCTGGAAATGCGGGAAAATATGGATAGGAGACTATAAAAAATGCAGCGGGAGATAAATGAAGAAAAAAAAGTGTTAAAAGAATATGATTGGCCCCCCAACTCTACTCCCTTGATATATGGATCAAGCCTGACCAAGAGGGGAAGGTTTTCAATGCACATATTGAAGATCAGGTGTCCAGGTCTGAAGCCTCAGAGATACATCAAGAGTAAAAGGGGCTGTTTAAGTTTCCTGTAACAGGCGCTTTACGTTTATGTAGGCTTGAGTAGAAGTATTAGAGAATGTGAAGTGACCTCTGGGTACCTGACTTGGAAGTTTTAGCACAAACATAAAGCTAGGATTAATACTTTTGGAATTCAGATAGAATACTTTGTAGGTGGTAGTTTACGGATACTGATTAAGTTTGTGGGCTAATAATGTTTTGGGTAAAACAGACTCAATCCACTACAAATATTTTTCACTAGGAAGGAGGAGGCTTAACATGATAAAACAAGTGGAGAGTAGTATCCAAATTTGCATGGTCGGATCAAGAGAGGGAATGTATTTTAGAAGAGTGGAGTAGAGCGTTAGCTTTAAAGTCTAGGCAAGTGAACAGAAATATCTAGCACAAATGAACACAAATGCTATAAGGATTAGAGTAAAACAAGTAGTCTTTATAAAGAGGGTTCCAAACTCTCCAGGAGTCCAGGAGATTGAGGTCAGCGCTAAGCAATATAAAGAAATTGTCAGCATGACAACTGTGGATTTTGAGGATATATTTGGATCTGTCCAGCAGTGTGACAACTCTGCATGCTAATAATTTAATTTGATCCCCCTCCCCATTTAGTCCTAGTGCATATGGTGATGTGTGCCTCATCTGAAAGGTGATACGGTCAACACATATTGCCACAGCATCGCCCCTTTGTGCATCTCCCCCGGTGTTGATCTAAGAAGAACTGGAACAATAATGGGGTTAAAACAACTGCATCACAACTGATTTAAATGGGGATTTGAGCCCTCTTAATGCAAATCTCCCAATGCATTGCTTCCTAATGCGTTTGAGACATCGCTGGCATTAAGCCCTATTTAAATTAATGGGAATTTTAGGAATTTTTATTTGTCCCCTATAATGCATATGGTTTACAAGAATTACTTGTATGTACATCATCCTCACTAACTATGATTACATACCTGTTCTTATAATAAATAAACAGTGTGTCTACTTCACAAAAATATAATTTATGGGGCAGTAGAACAGTTCTTCAAAGCTATATTCTATAGCTTTAGTAAATAAAAACCACCTATCTGCACATTTAATACAGTGTTTGAAGGAAACAAGTCAATTTTATGGCACTGCTATTATTGCAGTCTATGGAGAGCTCTGGTCATTGATCACAAGCTTGTACTGCATTAATTAAGCACCTGTCAAGCTAGACTAGACGTGGGCCACAAGTGGTTCTCCAACTGTTGCTACAACTACAACTAGTACCTTTTTCTTTTCTATGAGTAGCTGGGCAATGCAGAGGTGGCCATTCTGTACAGCGTCCATGAAAGGAGTCAACCCACAGCTGTCCTTGCAGTCTGGCTCATAGTTACACCTTAGAGAAAGGAACAGATAGGTTACACATATTGGTGAAATATGTACAGTTTTGCTATATTTGTTATCAAAATGAATAAAACATTTATCTGTTTTAGGTTTTATTTTAAGATTAGATCTCATCTATTCTGTACACAGAGACTCTTCCATGTGTTTGTTTGAATCAATTATCTTAGGCATAGAAATTCTCACTTACTAGACTCATACACAAATGGGAGGTTAAACCATGACAACTGCCTACACATCTATCAAAATAGTGTGTTTATAAAAACATCTTAGGGCTTTTGCTTCCAGTAAATATTATTTTGCCAAATACTGGCTAGGAATTCATGATTTATAGAGAGATAGTAATGCTTATAAAATGTTTAATTAATGGATTCTACATAATTAAAGAGTCTATCTGATATTAGTTACACTCTTTAATTCGGAATAGTATAAAAGTTATTACCACTTGTAATATCCTACTACCACCCAAGCAGACCAACAGGCAGGGCCTTAGTTGTTATGGCAACTGACTACAAGTAAATCAGTCTAATATTGAGTGCAAAAGCCAGACTGTAGAACAGGGCTCAAAATTTCAAGTCCTGAGCTACTAGCCAGGCCTGAAAAGTTACTCGCCAACAGTTTCCACACTTAGCCCCACCCATATCCCTGCCTTTAACCCCACCCATCGCAAGCAGTGGCAACTATATTACTGTAATCTCCATGTATAGCATGGAAGTCCAACATGCATCTCTCCAGATGCTGTTAGATTACAACCCCCATGAACCTGAGAATTATGGCAGTTCTAATCCAGCAACATATAGTCACAGCTTGAACACCCTTTATGCACAGCAATAACTCTTTGAAAACTACAACGGTGTGCTAGCCCTATGTAACTCAGAGGGTTTAAATGTATCAACCCTGTAAATGCTAGAGGGCTATTTAACACATAATGCCTTGGACAACCCTCTGATACACACATTTTTAATCAAATATAAATCTTTAAAAGCTGGCAGGTTTGGCACAAATTTGGAATTTAACCCTTTGAGTGCCAGAGAGGAATCCAATATGTATTGTGTTGCAATGCTTTGGCTACACCTGTCCCTCTCAAAAGGTTATAGAGTTACTTCTATACATGCGGGCTTTCAAGCTGTTTCTCTTCAGATTCTGTTGCATTACAGCTATCATCATCATCAGAATGATGGGGGTTGTAGTTCTACAACAACTGGAAAAATCACTGGATTAATAAGTAGCTCTTATTTCAAACCAAAGGGGTGCCCAAACCTCTGGTACTCAAATAGTTAAGCTGGGTTAACTTTAAGTGACAGAGGGGTGTCCAGTGTTCTATTTCTGTGTCTGGAACTCACAATGTATTGGGCAAACATCTGGCACTCAAGGGTTAACCCCTCGAGTGCCACTGGGGTGCACATTTCGTTGCTCCACTAGCACTCTAAGGGTTAGAAAACAAACTGGATGGGCAATAGGGAAATGTTCAGCTGGCCTCTTTCAGCTCTGGGGCCCAGTGCTTTGCATTAATGTGCAGAGGTGGAACACTGGGCTTCGGAGAAGCTGCAGCCCCTGTAGTGATACCACTGTATAGATGCATACATATCTCCACTTACCTCTTTGACTTGACAAGCAGAAATGAGTGGGGAGGGGATAAAATGTGATTTTCAGCATCAGGTAGTAATCATGCTATTTGAAAAACTGCATAAAGTCCCCTCCTCACTGTCAACTCTCCACTCAGTGGTTCTATGCTTGCACAGGTGGGAAATCTGGGAAAGTGTATGATTAGTAGAGTATCTGAGTTTCTATCTTCAGATGCTAAAGTAGCTTAGTTTGCAGTTACATACCCTTTCCCAGACTTCCCACCTTTGCATGTATCGAAGCACTGTGAGGAAAGCTAGACAGACGGTGAGGAGGGGACTTTAATACAATGATGCCAGCCCTGTGTAGAATACTTTCTTCTCTGCTGTCTTGACTGGGTCCTGCACACGTGACACGCTTGCGTTAGGAGACGCAACATCTCTTCCTCATGCCCTCACAGTGACTTGCCATCACTCTCACTCGCCTAATCCTGTGTGTGCGGTGAGTTTCTAATAAAAGAACCATACACATTGGTGCATCCAATTCCGTATGCTCAGCTTTGGGGGATGTGATAGCAGCCCTTTGTAGCTCAGCCCTGGCTCACTATTCCTGTCAAATGACGGGTTGAGCTGAGCCATATGTTTCACTCGAGCCTTCACTGGATTGCACAGTACTAGTATTCTACCAGCCCAAACATATGACCCCCAGCCAGCCCACCCCTTGATATCCGACGCCATGCGTTGGATACATCTCTGGCACTCAAAAGGTTACAGTACACAATATACAAAGTATTTTTGTTACACACATGCAGATGGAACATCCAAGCCCTTCGCAGCCACGTTCTACACTCCAATGTGCACTATTCAGGTAATCTCACACCATTTTTTTCTCCACCAGCAGCTACAGAAAATCATAAAAAAAAATGTGCCATCCACCAGTCCTACAAAGACAGCGCCACCTATGTCACGTGCCAAATCACATAGCATGCGTAGTAGGGTGGTTTGAACTCTGGAATTAGCGGTGTTCACTTCAATAGACACTTATGGTCACAGAGTTCAAAATACTACAGAGTACAACTTCCTATCAAAATCTGCAGCGTGGCAGCCATTTTCAATTTCCACTCACCCTCACTCAATTTCTCCTCGCCAAATGCGAGGAGGCGAGTGTAAATTTTGAGCCTTGCTGTAGAGGATAATACAACTTGTTAGAGGACATGACTTTGGTAAGACTGTTGCATAAAATTCACTTTGCTTGGAGGCAAAGACAGGTACAGAAACGATCAACAAAAGACAGGTCAAGGGTTGATTTATTTGGGATAGATGTGATTAACACTTTTTTTTTTTTTAAGGATGTAACTATACCAGAATTTAGAGACACATTAAATAAGTGAGTTAATTTTGTGGTTATACTTTTTATAGAGAGGATGAAGAAGGTGTGGGAGAATTAGTAAAACTAGGCAGGTAATGAGGTGAGAATATAAGAGAAGCCCAGCAACCTCCTGCTCAGACAGAGGTGTAAAGGAACTGATGGTAGAGTAGAAGGAGATGTGTGGCCTGCAATGACTGACAAGATGAGATTTCTAATAGTGTCACCTTTGTCCTTTAAAGTGTTAGTAATGTCCAAGAACAAATAGTTATCATTTTGTAGTGCTTAAAAACCTGAGCTAAATGAAAAAAAAAAAAAACCCTCTCTCTCAAACCGCTATGGTTTGAGAGATATTCCATGTCAAAGTTTGATGTTTCCTGCTGTCAGCTGTAAAGCTGACAAATCCGTGTCGGCCGACACAAGAAGGCTCTGCAGTAGAGCTGCAATTGCGTTATTTAAAACAAATTACTTCATTGGAATGATCTATAAAGTGTGCGTGCAAACCAGTCAACTTTGTAGACCTTTTCAATGAATTCATTCTTTTTAAATAATGCGATTGCGGCTCTGCTGCAGAGCCGGCAGTTGGTCCCCGGACAGGATTCCCCTGCAGTCAGCACAGCTCTGACGTCAGACAAAGGGGAGGGAGGGGGAACTTTGAATAGGAATATCTCTCAAACCATAGCGGTTTGAGAGATAGGGTTTTTTGCATTGGCTCAAGTTTTTAAGCACTACAAAATGATAACTATTTGTTCTGGGACATTACTGTCCCTTTAAATAGTTAGCAAAGATTGGAGAGGCGAATGTAGTACTAGAAAGAGGAGGAGGTTGATGTAGTAGAGAATTAAACATATAAAAAAGCCTTTCTATATTAAAAGAGAGAGAGAGAGAGAGAGAGATAAGAAATGAGACAGAGCAGTACAATAGATTGTCCATGAGTAGTGCAGAGCTGTAAGACTATAGTTTAAATTTATAATGGATTAAGGCAGATGAAAATTGTGACTGTCTCTAATGATGTTTAGCAGTTAATGAGCATTCTGAAGATATCTGTTTTTGTGGTATGTCAGGGCTGGAGATTAGTACTTCATGTGAGGCATAGTGTAGCCAGGAGATACCTTAGAAAATGATAAATATTTGTCATTCTTACCGTTATTTGTATTTCTTCTGTGTCCCTACACGGCATTTACCAATGGGTTATGTCTCCGCCCTCCAGCTGGGTAGGACTTCCTCTACTTTCAAAAGGTGGAGATCCGGTAGAGGCACCAGTTTCCCTTTTGGCCAAGCTGTAGAAAATAGGAAGATAAAAAATATAAACGAGAAGGGGTAGGGTATGCCGTGTAGGGACACAGAAGAAATACAAATAATGGTAAGAATGACAAATATTTATCATTTCTTCTGTGTCCCTCCCCGGCATTTACCAATGGGTCTTAAAAAGCAGTACCCATAGCAAGGGGAGGGAACAGGTTATATAATAAGCAACCAAGAAAATGTGAATATACATAGAAACACCTATATATGCGTATAAATATGGAAGAAGGACAGATCCTACTTGCTTAGGAAGGGATGACTGCTTCCAACACCTTTCTCCCATACTTGGCATCTGCTGAAGAGTGGACATCCAACTGATAATGTCTGATGAATGTGGAAAATGAGGACCAGGTTGCTGCCTTGCAAATTTCAGAAGGAGAAGCTTCAGCTTTCCTGGCCCAGGAGGTGGATAATGCCCTGGTAGAATGAGCTTTCAAGTTCTTTGGGACTTGTTGGCCTGCTTCCTTATAAGCCAACTGAATACATGAGGTAATCCATCTGGATATAGAAGACTTGGAAACGGGTTTTCCCTTGAGCTTTCCTTGAAAATAGATGAAGAGTGAATCCGAGGTTCTGAAATCTTTTGTCCTCTTCAAATAAATTGAAAGTGCTCTAACCAAGTCCAAATTATGAAACTGTAGTTCCTTAGGGTTCTGTGGGTTGGCACAAAACGATGGTAGCACAATCTCCCAATTTAGGTGAAAGTCAGAAATAACTTTGCCTCTAAAGGATGGTTTAGGTCTCAAAGTTACTTTGTCCTGATGAAAAACCATATAGGGGCTATTGCATGACAAAGACTGTAATTCATTCACTCTGCGAGCAGAAGTAATAGCGGTTAGAAAAAGTACTTTGAAGGTCAAAACTTTTAATGGAACTTCTTCCAGCGGTTCAAAGATGTGAGACTTGGATAGTTGATCCAGGACCAGGTTCAGGTCCCATGGAGGCACAATACTACGAATAGTAGGTCTAATCTTTGAGATTGCTCTTAGGTATCTTTTGATAAGATCATGATCCGATAGTTGAGTAGCTAAAATGGCAGATAGAGCAGAAACTTGAACTCTGATAGAGGCGGGTCGCAGGCCTGCCTGAAAACCATGCTGTAGAAAATCCAAAATTATTGGAACAGAAATGAGATGGTCTTGAAGAGAATTAGATTTTAGCCAAGATAGGAAGGTAGACCAGACTTTGGAATAGACCGTTGAAGTAGATTTTTTCCTACCGGAAATAATGGTACTAACAACAGAATCTGACAAACCTTTGTTCTTCAGAATGAGCCTTTCAGCCTCCAGGCCGTCAGACGTAATAAACTGAGGTTCGGATGAAGTACTGGCCCCTGGGTCAGGAGATTGGGAACCAGGGGAAGCTGCCAGGGTGGCTGGATAGACATGGCTACCAGGATGGAATACCAAGGCCTTCGGGCCCAATCTGGAGCAATCAGAATAATATTTGCCCGATCTCTCCTTATTTTGCAGACTACATCCATCAGGATTGGGATAGGAGGGAAGACATAGGCTAGGTTGTAAGTCCATGGAATCTGTAATGCATCTTGTCCCTCTGCTGTCTGTTCCTGCCATCTTGAGATGTACCTTGGACACTTGGCATTTGTCTTGGAGGCCATGAGGTCTATCTCCGGCTGGCCCCATCTGAGACATATCTGATGGAAGACTGCTGGATTCAGAGACCATTCTCCTGGATTCAAGGTGGATCTGCTTAAATAATCTGCTACGCGATTGTTTTTTCCTGACACGTGAGATGCTGAGATGCTCTGGAGATGTACCTCTGCCCAGAGCAGAAGTCTTCGCGCCTCTTTGTATAGACCGAGACTTCTTGTGCCTCCGTGGTTTTTTAGATACATGACTGTGGGCAAATTGTCCGAATAGATTAGGATCTTCTTGCCTTTTATGTTGGACTTCAGACTCTGTAGGCAATTCCAGACTGCTCTCATTTCCAAAATGTTTATGTGGAGACGTTTCTCCGATGGTGTCCATTTCCCCTGGACTAGAATTGATCTCCACTTGCCTCCCCATCCTATAAGACTGGCATCTGTAAATATGACTTCCGTAATTTGTTCCTCTAAGGAGACTCCTTGCTTGAGGTTCCTTCTTTTTATCCACCAATTCAACTCCTTTCTTGTGGATGGGAGTAGAAATATCTTCTGGTAAGGATTCCCAGAATCTTTGTCCCAAAATCTCAAGAAATTCCACTGGATGGGGCGAAGGTGCAATTTTGACCATGGAACTACTTGAGAGGTTGATGAGAGATTCCCCAGAAGTTCCATAAATTCTTGGGCTGAGTGAACTCGTTTCTTTTTGAAATGATGTACCCTCCTGGATATTCTGGATATCCTGTCCTCCGTCAAGGTGACTAAGCTTTTCACTGAATCCAATCTCAGTCCTAGGAAGATGATTGATCTGGTTGGAGTCAGATGGCTTTTCTCCTCCTTTATTAACCAGCCTAACTGACGTAGATGCGTCAGAGACCTCTGAGTGTGTAAGATAGCTTGAGACTGGGATGCCGCCAGGATCAGGATGTCGTCTAGGTATGAGATGACATGAATTCCCTGCTTCCTCAAAGGCTGAAGAGCTGCAGCCAGAATCTTGGAGAACACTCTGGGTGCAGAGGATAGGCCGAAGGGAAGGGCAGTAAATTGATAGTGATTCCCTTTTACTGCAAACCTGAGAAATTTCCTGTGAGATTCCCTGATAGGAATGTGGTGGTATGCGTCTCTGAGGTCGATTGTGGACATGAATGCCCCTGGAAATGTCGCTTTTATGATGGAGATGGCTGTTTCCATCTTGAAATGAGATGTCTTGATTGACTGATTCAAGTCCTTGAGATCTAGAATAGTCCGAAAGCCGCCCGAATTCTTGGGAACTAAAAACAGGACTGAATAGATGCCAGAACCCTGCTGATGCAAAGGAACTGGTTCTATAACGTTGTTGAACAGGAGGCTCTTGATGGCATCCAAGAAGGCTATGGCTTTTGACGGATTGGATGGAACTCTTGATTGAATGAACTTGTGATGTAACGGGGTCTTGAGAAATTCTAGCGGGTACCCTAGTTGTAATATTTGTCGAACCCAACGATCTGGGTTTGCTAATTGATCCCAGGCTGCCAGAAAAAAACTCAGTCTGCCCCCAACTGAGTTTGCAACTAGGGCCCGCTTCGCTTCATGGGATTTCTTTCTTGGTTTGGGGCTTTCTAGTGAAATCCCTTCTATAGCCGCCCCGGAAATTCTGGTTTGATCCCTGCTTCTTATGGAAATAAGATCTTCCTTGAAATCTAGATGAGTCACGAAAGGAAGTATTCTTGCCTCTGGAACTTGAAGGTCTTGGAGAAGAAGGTCTTGAGCGCTTGTCCTGTGGTAAGAAGGAACTCTTACCCCCTGAAGCCTTTTTAATAATCTCCTCCAGATGTTCGCCAAACAAAGAGGTTCCAGAGAAGGGCAAAGATATCAGCTTGCTCTTGGAAGATGTGTCTGCGTTCCATGATCTTAACCACAGGGTTCTTCTGGCCGCCACTGAGAGTGCAGATGATCTAGCTGTAAGGCGAATAATATCTGAGGATGCATCGCAGGAGAAGTTGGCTGCTTCCTTCATGACGGCCATCTCTTTCAGGAGCTTAGACCTGGAAACGTTGGACTCAATTTTTTCTTCAAGATTACTCAACCATATTCTCATGGTACGAGCTAGGCAATCTACTGCTGTAGCAGCTTTGAGACAATGACCTAAAACTGAAAATTGGCGCTTGAGGGTCCCGTCAAGCTTTCTTTCCATGGGGTCCTTGAGAGAGGTTCCATCTTCCAAAGGCAATGTAGTACGTTTAGCAACTTGGGCTACAGATGCGTCAATCTTGGGGGGGAAGGTCCAAGGCTTGGTATCTTCCTCCTTAAAGGGGTACATTCTTGAAAATCTTTTGGGGACTGTGGATCGTCTGTCACCCAACTTCCATTCTTCTTTTACCAATTCTGAAATTGATTGATGTAAGGGAAAAACAGGAACTTCTTTCTTTTTTCCTAGGAAGGCTGCATCCATTATATTCAGGTCCTGTGGTGTATCAGATAGACCCAAGGACTTACGGATAATACGAATCAGACCATCAACTCTGTCTAAATTAAAGGAGCCAGATTCTTCGTTGATTTCTCCTTCTTCCTCGGAGGAAAATTCTGATTCTGGATCGAATATACTGGATTCACGTGGATCTTCCTCCCTCATGGCTGAAGTGCCTTCCCCAGGGTCCAGACGCTGCCGCTTTTTTGAAGGCTCTCCCTCTTGCATAGCTTTGAAGGTGTCTTGCATGGATGATTTCATCCAGCATAAAAAATTGGAGAACTGTGACGTCATATCCGTTCCAGCAGCTACTTTGATACATTCTTGACAAAGTTTCCCAGATTCTGATAAACTTAACTTATTATTACAGTTAAGGCAACATTTAGACTTAGGAACACTTTTGTCCTCTTTAGTAGTGGACTCAAGCTTCTCTTTCTCCTTATCCTTCTCTCTTTCTCCATCTTTATCCTTCTCCTTCTCTCCCTTATCCTTGTCTCTTTCTTTCTCCTTCTCTTTCTGTTTAGAAGACATTATTATTTGCAATAGAAAAAAGAATACTTACCTTAAATAGCCAGAAGAGGGAAGGGGAGGATCAAGGAACCGGGAAACCGCCTCTCAGTCCGTTCAATCGGCACCACACGGGTTCCTGCCGCGTGCGTTCCATTCCTGGAACGCAAGGAAATAAAAGCGCTGCTTCCGGTTCTGCGCTCTCCTCACAACACCACGCTGAATAGTCGGAGGACAAGAAACTTGACTGGAGACGTGCCCTGCTCGCCGTCATTGAGGGCAAGGAAGGGTCCGATAACGGAGCAAGACAAATGGCACCGCCGCGGGTACTGAGAGCCGCCTCGCCGCTTGCTCCAAGGGCAGACTCAGCGGCCCGGAAGGAGAGAAGGTAGGAGAGTATCTGCGCGCTTCCACGCCGTCCTTCCAGCTGGGTAGGACAAAAGAAACTGGTGCCTCTACCGGATCTCCACCTTTTGAAAGTAGAGGAAGTCCTACCCAGCTGGAGGGCGGAGACATAACCCATTGGTAAATGCCAGGGAGGGACACAGAAGAAAAGATGGAATTAACATGTTATTGCATGTTAAAGCTATTTGGTCAGAGCAGGAAAAATTGGAGATGAGGGATGGAAGATTCTGTATAAGCTTAGAATGCAATTTTGGATCCAAATGATGTAGGTTTCTACATGTGTCATTTGTATCTTGTAGCTGAGTGAGGTGTAATAAAGTTAGAAGTTAATAGGTTGTGGTCAGATTGAGGGAATGGTGCTTTTGAGAAGTCTGAAACAAAACAACTATATGAGAAAACAAGGTCTAGGGAATTGCTGTCTATGTGGGATGTGGCTGACTATGAGAAACCAAAGAAAGTGATTAATGAAAAGTGTTTAGAGGCTGCAGAAACATTGGGGTTGTCAATAATAATGTGGAAGTCTCCCAGAATAAAGGCGGGGGGAAGCCAAGTAACAAAGTTAACTAAAAATTGTGAGGGTGATCAAAGGTGGCAATAGATGACAACTTCAAGCAATGAAATTGGAATAAAAATTGGTGGACCTCAAAGCAAGAAAATGAAATGGAGGCAATAGGTAGCAATAGATGATAGGTGCAAAATGAGGAGACAATTATACCCATGCCACGTCATGACTGATCTCAGTGTTTGGGGGTATGAGTGAAGTGTGGACCACCATATGAAAGTTTTTAGTTTTCTTTTGGGGTTTGTGCATAGTGGCATGTGGCACTTTTCGGTCCCAATACCATGTTGTGGCAATTTACAGTTATCAACAGGTAGGAATTTAAGTCATTCTGTAGACTTACCTCTCTAGAAGCACCTGTATGACTTCTAAGCATCCATGCATAGCTGTGCAACAAAAAGCAGACATTAAACAATGGTTAAAACATGGATACTACACTTGTATTATTCTAGTTAACAACTTAAATGTCCCTTGAGGACTGATTGGAACACCTCTCGGCTAAAGCAAGCAGGGTTGTAATCACCTATAATCTAACCTATAATCTATGTTCTGGGGAATGTTACAGTTAATATTTAACTATCTCAGAGTCAGGTCATTTTGAAGGGTTCTAGATATGTTCACCAAGCACAAATTATGCTATCATTACCTTAAATATTAAACTATAAAAACTATGGTTGCAAAATCAGTTATCGCATGCAAATCTAAAGGGTGATCCATTTCTCAAGTTATAAGAGCAGGTGATAATTTTTCTTTGCAAAAAAAAAAATAAAACCTTAAGGGATATTACATATTAAAGTTCGAGTTGTTGCAACCACTTCCGCTACCTCAGCACAGCTCTGGTGGACTTCTCCATGTCCCCAATTCTCCTCCCACCTCCCTCCCAGCTCTCCCTGTGAGCGCGATCCTGTGCTTCTTCATGGCATATTGGAACCAGCAAGCTCCTGTCAACGTACTGAATAAGTAGCCTACAATTCAAACCCTGATGATGCATTGCACACCTTTCAGGCACTCAAAGGGTTAACTTTAACACCACTCAGTCAATAAAACATTTTTACTCTTCCAGTCTCCTGCTTTTTCTATGGTTTAACATGGTACCACGTTTTACCAATATGTACACAGAAAGTGGAGCTGTTCTGGGGCAAACAAACTGCACCATAGGGTACAAAATTCCCATTCATTTAAAAATGACTATTTGACCTCTTGAATCCTACAGAGGCCTCCAAGGAATTGCAAATCAGTGAGTCGGGAGACCTTTTTTAGCATTCAGCGGGATAAAATTACCCATTGATTTTAAAGGACATGTTGTTACTTATGGCAGATAGGACAAAAAGATGGGAGCCACAACAACAGATCCAGCTAAGATCTTTAGGAGCCAGTAAAGCGGTTCATGTATACAACGTTTAAAATAAATCAAATATTTAGGAGCCAGAAGTAGAATTTTAGGAGCCCTGGCTCTCCAGCTTCTGGGATTTGTTCTGTCTGTGACTTGTAGTGTGCTCAGTTTTCTCCAGAACTGCTCCACTTTTCCTTTGTACATGACCCATTGTGTCAGCATTATGTTTTGTTGTTCACAGATTTGAATGACCCTGAAACTTACTGGGGAAATTAGACTTCCAGGACAACAAAGGTAAATAATTTTATAAGAATACTTAGTGACAGCTTCACGACTCAACAAGTAGAAGAAAAACACACAAAGACAGAGGGCGCCCAATAGTGCCTGTAAACGTGATTATTTAAGTGATAACCAAAAGCATAAAGGTTATACTCACAATTTGTAGTTGCTAATTACAAGGCATATGCCCAGAACCAGCACTTTAAGCTTGTGGAGAATTCAAAGTCTGTCTCCACTCAGATCTGTTTGTAGAAATTGTTCTAATGAAAACCAGTATCCAAAGGAGCAAGATGATTAAAAAGAAAAATGTAGTAGGCTGCTAAAGTTTCTAAACACAATCAGCTTTTTATTATAAAATAAAACAGACCAATTGAAAAAAATAATATAGTAGCGTAACGTTTCGCAGCTCTAATACATTATTTTATATAACATTCCAGTTGGTTTGATAAAGCAGCCTTAGAGCTGCGAAACGTTACACTACTATATTATTTTTTTCAATTGGTCTGTTGTGAGTATAACCTTTATGCTTTTGGTTATCACTTAAATAATCACGTTTACAGGCACCATTGGGCGCCCTCTGTCTTTGTGTGTTTTTCTTATATGAGCTTCCTGGATATGGATGTTGAAGAGGTGCAGCCATAGAGATACACACCCTGAAGTAGACCTTTGGGACGGTCCAAGTTCCCTAAAAGTTCGGAATTCATTGGAAATATATGTTTCACACTGAACACCTTTTTTGTGAGTAGAGTCTATCTGGTAATATTCCAATTGTGAACTATCTACATACCACACTAGGAGCGCCTCCTCTCTTTGTGTTTTTCAACAAATACAAACTCATCTAAAACTGTAGCTGCAATATTAGCCCAATATAAAAACAAAACGTCTACGTGTTTCGCGGTTCAAACTGCTTCATCATCCCTCCGCTAAGAGCTGATGCATAAGCACACATCCCAACCTATTGTAGTGTGGGAACCATTTTGAACAGAGACTAGCCATATAAAAGCCAGTCTCTGTTCAATTTTTCCACAAAACAACTCAGGAAACGGCCCAAGAAGTAACTTGGGGGAGGGGGCATTCCCTGCATTCCTGTTGCTGCCTGTGACAGTGAATAATTAACTCTTGGGATGCCTCACTACTCTTTCTACGTGGGATGCCAGCATACTGTTCAGACTTGGATTGGCAGCATACTTTCCACCCTTGGAATGCCAGAGGGGTACGCAACACATTGCAATGTGTTGCGTACCCCTCTGGTATTCAAAGGGTTAAAGCCTGCATATCTTTTTGGTATATTTTATGAGGACATATTTAAGTCAGATTTTTTTTTTTACTGGCACTTAAAGGTTTAATTTTACTAACCTTTAACACATTTTTTCAGAACTTTGGATATATTAATATCGGGCTTAGGGCCCATATCTATACATCCACTGTTCATTTAGGTTTTTTAGGCTTTATTCACCTTCAATTCCTGCATAGGTTAAAACATGAGTTATGGTGACCGAAAAGAGTAGCTCTAGTTTTTCTGGTGTTAAAGTGGCTCTCTTAACACGTTACTGCCAAACGCATGGAATATAAAATATTAGGAATACATACAGATAACCCTGCTGTACTAGCACTCTGGCAAAATAACTTCCTATACGTGTTTATAATCAGGTTAGGGTCAATAATTATAAAACGTAACCTTTATTCGGCAATCAAGCCTATTATTAAAAAGGATACTTAGTATCCTGAAGGTAAGGTATATTACATAAAATACAAACTTAACACATTATTACATCAATGATTATCACGGTGCCCGTGATCCCTTGTTTATGTTTTCCTGTCAGTTATCCTATGTTATGTTCTCATTGGTTGCCCTGTGTTAAGCCCGCCCAGTATGGCCTTTATATACTGGGCTCCTGCACCCACACATTGCCCTTTCGTGGTGTTCCTGTACCAGTGCTACTATTGCTCAAGGAGTTTCCAGTGTACCGACTTGGCTTGCCTGACTACTCTCCAGTTCCTGCTCCTGTGAACCGACCCGGATTGCCTGACTATTCTTCTGTGTCCGCTCCTGTGTACTGACCCGGACTGGCTGACGTTCCTGCTCCTGTGTTCTGACCAGACCTGGCTGACGTTCCTGCTCCTGTGCACCGACCCGGCTGATCTCCATTCCAGCTTCCCTGGTCCTTGTCGCCTCTGCGACATTCTTATATCCGGTGCCTTGGTTTGTCCGGCGCCTCTGCTCCAGCAGGCTTGCCAAGTGTTGTCTCAGTATTGCTCTACGGAGCGCCTCTGGCCTAGTCCTCCGCTCTGTAATACCGGCTGCAAGTGTTGCCTCCGTGATTGCTCCGGTACATTGCCATTGGCTTACGCTCCGCTCTGTCAGACCAGTTGCAAGTGTTGCCTCCGTGATTGCTCTGGTACATTGCCATTGGCTTACGCTCCACCACTGTCATACCGGCTGCAAGTGTTGCCTCCGTGATTGCTCCGGTAAAGTTCCACTGGCTTGTCTTCCACTACTGCCATACCGGTTGCTGTGCTGCCTCCGTGAATGCACCAGTAGTGCTCCTTTGATTCAGTGTACTGGTAGCTCTCAGCTGGGTGCAGACTTTGGAGTATTTAAGGATCATTTCAGTACCTTCAAATATGGGACTGCTTACCATCCTTGATGAACTTTAACTCCTGCATTGTCGGAAAGCTGGGAACCTACTTTTCTGCCTGACCCGTGTCAGTACAGACTGTTTGTACTCCTATATTTGTGCTGGACCTGTGTGGGCTTGAAATATTACCTGTCTTGTGTCTGTACTATACTGTTGTATATTACAGGACCTGTGAGGGTTCTTATTGTATTATTGTATTCAATAAAACTGTGTTTTTATCCTAACCCTGTGTCTGTGAGTCAAACAAACCGTTACAATGTGTTCTGATAGTTGTATCTCTAAGTCAAAACAACAAAGATGATACCGGGGCACTTAAACCAGCTTGCCTTTTTTTGGAACCATTATAACTTTTGGCCTAAGAGTGATGTAATGTAGCAATGAAGTAATTGCTAAATGTTTTAAATATATTCCAAATAAGTGGTTTCTTTCAAGGTGTCATAATGAAACTAATATTCCGTCACTCATAGGGTTAATGTGGTCTGTGTCCGACAATTCCAACAACGCCGTTTAGTAACTGGCGTCTAACCACTTTGGAACCTAACTAAATTGGTGGGATCAAAGAAAATATATAATGCAGACCTAAATATATAGAGATGTTTTATTACAATGAGTCTCCTCGTAGCAAAGGCTTAAGATAATAGAACCGGAACACTGGTCTTTCAAGTCTATAGATATCTCAATCCAACCTTGCTATAGAAAGATTTCTCCCGATCCAAACTAGTGTAGCGGTATACCTATATATTAATCTTTATCACAAATTCGTACAGTATCTCTCTCTGCTATCACTAGTTTATCCTGAGTGTGACTATTGAAATACCGGGGCATTCAATTTCTATGTTTTATCTATCACCTTACACTAGTATAGCTGTATACTGACGATATTAATTAGATACAAATGGTATATCTGCTACTACTAGGTACTCTGTTATAATCTACTTACAGTCTGCTTATAATTACCGGGGCATTCAACCGGCTTGCCATTATTTCTATCCCACTACTGTTCGATGTTTACTAACATGTTGCTAATTGTACTTCACATACGACCACCAAATCCAAATTAACAAAGGCTACGTGCCTCCGCTCTAAGCTATCATGTCGAAAATCATTCCATTTAATCTGAACAAACAATACGGACACTTTGGGTGTTTCATTTATGAGCCTACTATTTCTAACTCTACTAAAAGGCTAGTACTCATAAGCATATGGATACAATCACTAATGCCAAGGTACAATAGAGCTTACAACTGGCTCAATCAAAAGTTCTTAATATAACTTCTATAATGCCATGCCATGCCTATGATTTAATGCCTATCCACTTAATTGGAACGGTCTACAAAGTGTGCTTGAAAACCAGGCACACTTTGTAGACCTTTCTTGTGAAGTAATTCTTTTTAAGTAACGCAATTTTGGCTCTGCTGCAGAGCCGCTGCCTGGTCCCCGGACCGGGATCTCCTGGTGTCAGCAGATTGTAATTTAAAGGGATAGTAATGTCTGAAAAAAAACTAGATCGCTGAGTGGTCTTTATAATAAAAGTAACACATTACGCTATTTTAAGCAACTTACATTTCTGTAGTCCATAAGATATTAACTGTAGAAGGATCCCCCGCCATCCCTTCTGTCCATATCACTGCTGCAGCTCTGTCTGGTCCTGGCGGATGCGTTGAAGGACAAACTTTAGTATGCAAAGGAGGGCAAGGTTTTCCTTATACTTACTTACTAAATTTTGTCCCTTGCCACACCCGTCAGTACCAGACAGAGCTGCAGCAGTGACATGGACAGAAGGGATGGCGGGAGATCCTTTTGCAGTTAATATTTTATGGACTACAGAAATGTAAGTTGGTTAAAATAGCTAAATGTGTTACTTTTATTATAGAGAAGACTCTGCAGTCTAGTTTTTTAAAGTATTACAATGCCTTTAACTGACCCTAACCTAACCAAATCTAACAGATACTAACCTAACTGATCCTAACCTAACCAATACTAACCTAACCTAAAAGATACTCACCTGGTGGCATTCTGACCAGCGACATCTTGCTGGTGCCATTCTTACACCCATGACATTGTGAGCATGCTGTACCGACGCTAGCCATGTAGACGGTGCCATTTTAACAGGATACCTTTGAAATTAGTGTTTCAATCTTTGCTGATGTCACTAAGCTGTACAAGGAGATATATACAAGTTTTATTTCTCTGCAGAAACATTTGTATAAACTGAGTGAATGGGCCGAAATGTGACAAATGAGATTTAATATAGATAAATGTAAGGTTATTACTTTCATGTAGCAGAAACAAGAATGCTACCGAAATACTAAATGGGAAAGGAGAAACTACTCGGGGAGTCCTTGCTAGAGAAAGATTTAGGATACTAATAGAAAATAGACTTCACAAATAAAACAATGTTACTCACACACTGCAAGAGACAGTAGGGTACTTAATATGTATATAAATAGGTTTAATTGCATGGGATTGCAATATAATTGTACCTCTTTATAAATATGTGGTAAGGCCTCCTCTAAAGTATGGAGTATATTTTTGGGCACAAGTTCTTAAAAGAGAAATTATTGAACTGGAAAAAGTACAGAGATGTGCACAAAAACTAATAAGGGGATTGGTTCTAAAGAAAGACTAGCCAAAGTAGGTTTGCTGACATTGGAGCAGAA
Source organism: Rhinophrynus dorsalis (assembly GCA_037306005.1). Classification (NCBI taxonomy): domain Eukaryota; kingdom Metazoa; phylum Chordata; class Amphibia; order Anura; family Rhinophrynidae; genus Rhinophrynus; species Rhinophrynus dorsalis. Next base: position 328,245,675 of record CM074721.1, on the reverse strand, counting down.
ATGTCTAAGGGGTGATATGATTACCATTTACAATTATATGTGAGACTAATACAAATTACTCGCTGAGGAACTATTTATTCAAAAACATGAGCAAAATCAAGAGCACTTCCATTAAGACTAGAAGAAATTTGCTATTGACTACAAGAATGGCAGTAATTTTTTACAATTAGGACAGGTCTGTAGAAGCTTTCAGTAAAGTATTGGATAACCTTCTAGCTTAACAGAATATATTATAAAAATAAAGTATGATAGTTGGTTTCAAAGCATATAGTGGGCTGTTCCAAGGAAATATCTGGATCAAAGAGTGATTAGAGCGCTCACTGGCCTTTGATACGGGAGAGTATGAACTCTTCACACTATATATGTATTAGTACAAATGAATAGGAGTACAATGGTAGGTTAAATGCAAGACACCATAAAGCAAAAATGCACATAAAATGCAAATCTTTGCTGTTCGTCACAGTTACCTTAGATCCAGTGACGCCTGGCGGGTTGATGCAGGTATTTGATGGCCTGAAATGTCGCCGCTGCGTCATCCCATGCTTCAATCCGAGGACTGGGCCTAGGCACGCTTGGCATTCTCAGTGGTCGTCAATGTCCTCTTGCGAACCGGGTCTGCTCCATAAATTGGCGCAGAGTGGGGTCTGTGGTCCGATGAATCTCGTGGTCTTGCGTCACTTTCAGGCACGAGGTTGCAATATGTTTCAAGCCTCTGTTTTGTACTCTTTGGGGCTGATAGCTTCACCCACTACTACTTCCTGGTTTGCCTGTTAAAAGGGAACTGGATCTCTATCCAGTTAGCCTTACGTTGTTGTTCAGTGCAGTTCTAGTTCCAGTTGTTCCTGTATCCTGTGTATGACCCGGCTTGTCTGACTATCCATTCTGGTGCTGACCTATGGCTCTGTCTGACCATTATCTCTGTGCGCTCCATTTGTCTTAGACATCCAATTTGGTGCAGACCTGTGGCTCTGGCTGACTAACTGTTCCGTGTATGACCCTGGCTTGTCTGACTATCCATTCTGGTTCTGACCTGAGGCTCTGTCCAAGTATCCTCCCAGCGTTACCTACTCCTAGTGGACATCCTATCTAGTGCAGAACTGTGGCTCTGGCTGACTACCCGCTCCGTGTATGAACCTGGCTTGTTTGACTATGCCCGTGATCTGTTCTGTCACTCTTTGTTGTGGTGCGCTCCCATTGGCTGAGCTTTGTTTGGCCTGCCCAGTATGGCTTTCTTATACCGGGCCTCTGGCATCGGTCAGGTGCCCTTTCGTGGTGTTCCTGTACCAGTGCTACTGTGTTGTTGTGTTCCTGTGTACCGAATTGGCCCGTCGGACTACTCTCATTGGTTCCTGCTCCGTGATTCGACCCGGCCTGGCTGACGTTCCTGCTCCGTGATCCGACCCGGCTTGTCTGACGTTCCTGCTCTGTGATTTGACCCGGCCTGGCTGACGTTCCTGCTCCGTGATCTGACCCGGCTAGCCTGACGTTCATGCGTAAAGTTCCAGCTGCGATCCTGATCCTGTGTCGCTTGGGCGACATTCTTACTTCCGCTGGTGCTGATATTTGCAGATTGAGTATTGTTGCCTCCGTTACACTGAGCCTTCCGATTAACTCTTGCAGAGCACTATTGCCTCCGTTACACTGAGCCTTCTGTTAACACTTGCAGAGCACTGTTGCCACCATTACACTGAACCTTCCGTAAACACTTGCTGAGCACTGTTGCCTCCGATACATTGAGCCTTCCGTTAACACTTGCAGACCATTGTTGCCTCCGTTAACCCTGAGCCTTCCGCTTACACTTGCAGAGCATTGTGGCCTCCGTTAACACTGTGCTTCCGTTAACCCTTGCTATATACAGTGACTCCATTACCGCACTGGTCGGGTGCTATTGGCCGATTCCATCAGCTCTTGCAATGTACAGAGTTTCCGTTACCGCACCGGTCGGGTGCTATTGGCTCTAATACCTCAGCTCTTGCAGTGTCAGTGTCTCCGTTACCGCACCGCACCGGTTGGGTGCTATTGGCTCTAGTCCCTCAGCGCTTGCAGTTTACAGTGTCTCCGTTACCGCACCGGTCGGGTGCTCACGGCTCAAGATAGTGCTAGCTCTTGCAGAGTATTGTGGCCTCCGTTTTATGCTCAGCACAGGGAGTAGTCTCAGTCCTGCCTTACTGACTAGGTGCTTTTACATCTCGCACCACAGTCTCTTGCTACCTTTACCATTTACTGGGCGTTGTCAAACACACCACAACATAGACTGATTACTTTCCATGAACTTTAACCCATATTGTGCTGGAATTGCCTGATTATGCCTGTCCTGTGACAGTATCTATTCTTTTTCCTGTATACTGGGCCTGAGAGGGCATATGTACATGATTGATATTTTCCTGTCATACTATATAAGCCTGTAGTGGGCAGTCTTTCGTGTCTTTTAATAAAACTGTGTTTTATTCTAACCTACTGGGTCTGAGTGTCTTACAAAACCGTTATACCTAGCTGGTGCTGACCTGTGGCTCTGTCTGTTCACTCCTCTGTGTGGCTCCGTTCCCCACAGACATCCATCCTGGTGCAGACCTGGGGCTCTGGCAGACTCCGGCCTTACTGACTGCAGGAGTGAGTCAGTAGTCTCCATTGTTGCCATCCTTATTGGAGACAAGCTCTTCCTTACTGACTGCAGGCGTGAGTCAGTAGTCTCCCTTATTGCTACGTTACGAAAGACTGTAGGTTCTGTGTTGCGTTCCACCTATTACCCTGAGACTACCAGCTGGCTTCGGCCTAGTCTCCAGCAGTTGTGGTTGACCCGTCGGCAGGCTCCTATTTCTGACAGAGTCTCTAGCCTCCCCAGTCACCCTCTGCTTATATTATCATCATTATTTGCCTAATATTTATTATTCTAATAAAGGTGATTTTAACTATACCGTCTGACTCCTTGTCTTGCTTGATAACCAACCATAACAGTTCTCTTAGATTTTTACATTCCTGACGAAGGGGCTGAAGATACCCTGAAATGCATCATATACAAAGCAGAAGCAGCACTTTTTTAATCTCTTGAAAAACATTTCTCCCACAAGAAATGGGACATGGAACTCGAACAACGGTGTATTTAGCAGTGATTCAACATCATCTTACATCATTTTGATGTATGCAGACCTAAGTGAGGATCAGGATAGCAGTGTTTTAATATCCATTCATGGTTGTCCCACTACACTCTCCCCCCTCCGTATAAATATAGGGGCTGGGTGGCCTGGCTTGGGGGTTATATTATGGCTTTGCCCCTCCCTTCCCCCCGAAACATTTCTGTGAATGCCCATTCATCAATTCTGATGCGCCGAAACTCAAGTGGTGATCCTGTGAACAGAATGTATTGACTGTTACGATATGCTGTGTGACAAGAAAGTACCTTATAAGCAATTACATTGGTGGGGGGAGAGAGTGGTCACTACCCGCCCGTCTAGTTTGTGCTCAACAGTGTTAGATTTCTCAGTCCTTCATAAATCGACACCACTGGTCTGCCTATTCTAATATACAGTCAGCTTATGTTTACTGTATATCTACCAGTCCATCTGACTGATGTATCCCCTTGGGCTACATACAATACACTAGATATCGTCTTTTGTTTTTGTATCTTTTGTGTTGCATATTTTATATATTTAACTTGCGAATTAGATTATTGAGATTATATATTTATATATTTTTATGGTACTACCTGCTACACTTAGATCTCTTGTGCACTGTCCTCTCTCTCTTTTTTCCAGGGAAATATCCAAACTTCCTTTTGGAGTCAGGAAGGATTTTTTTTTTTTTTTTTTTTATTCCACTTGGATCTTTTTTTTTTTGCCTTCCTCTGGATCAACAAGAATATAGCAAAGGCTGATCTTGATGGGCACATATTTTTATTATTAAATACCCAACTGGCAGGATAGCAGGCCCATATTAAAGAGATAAGAGCTGGGTCCAAAGTTTGGCCAGAATAAGTAACAAAGTACTCTACCACAAATGGACTACAAATCAGGCCTGAAGTGAAAGCATTAGTTCTCCACCAGGCATCCAGTCTCAGCCAGAGGAAACACTTGATTATATTACAGGAGATAACTTTATCACTGACTTTATCTAAACTTTCCACTTCTGACTTTAATGGTAATCTGTGAAACAAAACCAGTGATAACACATATCACCTGCAATGTAACTAATTCCTTGGCTATTTCCCATTATTTCTTCTACTATGCTGCCAAAGAGGCAGCAACAACAACAAAAAAGGAAATACTTTAACCCTTTGAGTGCTAGAAAGATGCATAGCTCCTTGCAGAGAAAGGAGCTGCACATCCCACTGGCACTCAAAGGTTTAATCACAGACAGGTAACAAAAATACAAGATATGCTTTTTTAACCAGTACTGACATAAAAAAGGATTTGTGGCACACTGTAATAACATCTTTTACCATAAGCCTAAGACTCCACCCTTAAGACTAAGTGATTCAACAGCACAAAGGACATAGAAGGATTATGAAACAAATCAAAGCGCATCAATAGTATTGTTCTAAACCCTTAAAGGCACACTAACACCAAAAAGTAAATAGGTACTAGGTACAGCTATCACATGTAAAAATTAATTATTCATGTTACATCCCTAAAATATAATCCTAAACTTCCTGGTTATAGCGCATGTGTAAATTGTTCTGTTCAGAGAGCATTTAATGTTGTTTGTGCTGTTTGTCTTGAGAGATAAGAGCTAATGTCACTACCTGTGATTAATGCACATTGCTCTTGTACCATTATCTTATCTCAGCCCATTCATAGATAATCCTGGACAAACAATGGAGGCCCTTGACAAGGACAAAAATATCTGCTCTCTCAGATCATATGTAACATTATATTTTTGACCTCAGAAAACAAACTGAGAACTTTTACAGACACTGGCATGGAATACAGGGTATGTAAATGTATATAACCCCACTTCATTTTTAGGTGTTAGATGACAGACTGGTCTCCAACACATACTGAAGCAATGCGATAAAGACCTAGCATTCATATTCCTTCTTAATACTTCCTTAATATTTGTCAGTTGAACTGGAGTTGAAAATACCATAAGCAGTACAACAAACTATTGCAGTTACCCCTGCAAAGGGGCAAGAATCTAATCTGGGAGGACAGTGGAGCCCAATAAATACAATGTATACATTTATATACTACAACAATGTTTAGTCCTCACATACAACAGATTTACAGCCATGGGAAGATGCATCTATAAGAATGAGGTATGGATGTGGTTGCCCCTTAATAATACAATTCACACTTTTATTTGGACTTCACACCCCCTGTGATGTCACTTCCTCTCTATGCATGGGACCAAATGTAAATAAGCTACTTTCCATACAGTGCAAGGCAGAGAGGGGTAATGATACACAAAATGAATGAAGTTAAATGAAGGAGCAAGAATTAAAAATACGCATTAATAAAAAATAAGTCCATCACATCACAATAGGCAAGTTTTAATAGAGATTAAAATATGGTAACTCTTGTTTTATGTGCCACAATCATTTAAGCCTTTAAGGACCAGAGAGGTAGGTGTGCAATGAATTCTGAAGCAATGTGATGCACAACTCCGTGGTCCTTAAAGATGTAATATGGTTTACTTTTGTATGTTTAAACAAGAGACTAGCATAAAATTCAGTGTACACATTGGCAGGACTATACCTGCTGTATGCAGTGGGGTTCTCTTTATGTTGCTCTCTGTATTCCAGATCCCAGGGAAGACATCAAGCAGATACTGGATGATGGCTGGGTCACCCTCACGGCTAGCTATGTGGAAGCAGTTCCAGCCATCTTTGTTCTTCAACATGGGATTGGCGCCGTGTTCAATGAGATCTTTAATTACGTCCAGTTTTTTCCTGGTGCATGCCATCATCAGCGGTGTCCTAAAATGAAAGGGTTTTGTTATACCACTGATAAGCAACCAAAGGGCCATATGTCCCAAAGAAAAAAAAGGCATTCTGGGAAAAACGAACTGCACTATAGTGGGAATGAAAAATTATTATTGAATTAAATGGGGATTTTAATCCTTTGAATGCTTGAGAGGTCTCCAATGCATTGGTCTCTAGCAATCATGAGGTTAAGCTACCCATTTCAATCAATGGGCATTTTTTTTAATTTTACATTTTTCTCCATGATATAATAGCTTGGTCATAGCATTCCTCCACTTTTCTTTAACACAAATGGCCTGAAGATCAAAGATTTTCCCTTCAGCACACGAACACCAAACAATGAATGTGAAATTCAAGCTTTATTTGTTCAGGGTCTTATGCACAAAGAAAAAGGGTGCAACTCTGGGGTAAAACAACAGCACCAAGGGAGACAAAATATCACACTGATTTAACCCAATGAATGCTAGAGATGTCTTCATGCACTACTTTGCCATAAGTTGCAGACCTATCTAGCACTCAGGGGGTGAATAACCGACTCTAAATCAATACTAAATGTAGTACAATTTTATTTGTCCTTATATATATGAGGACATTATACACATATATGTTATAAACTAACATTTATATATTGCTGATAATCACACAAATGCCTGTGATCAACCAATATTGCATTCAGGGTATTTTACCCAACCCTGCTTGGGTGTTTGTCGTCCATTGTTGTTGTTCCTCATCTCCTCTCCCAAACTTGCAAGGTGATGTGGTAGAATTATTTAAACAATGGTGATGGTTATCAAATAAAATAACAACGAAGAATAAACAAAAAGGAAAAGTAGCCGTTCCTCTATAGGATATAAAAAAAGTTATTTATTACAAACTAGTTGAACAGCCCGTTACACGGGCCACAGTGCCTCTGGCAGCCGGTCGCGGGGCAGTCACACGCAGTGGAGACTGTCCGCGCCTCGGCTGATACAGAGCTGGACGCTCCTTTGGAGCGCCCAGCTCTGTATCAGCTGCGGCGCGGGCAGTCTCTACTGCGCATGACTGCCGCACGCGTAGCAGTGTCTACTGCGCATGTCGGGCGTTACACACAACTTAGCGAATTATTATATAGGATATAAAACCACATACAGGCTCAGTGGAACACATTTCACAGCTCACAAAACTGGAAGCATAAACCTCAACCTTAAAGGCTTTAAATTACATTTCAACACCCAAACAGGGACGGGTAAAGTACCCCGAATGCAATATTGGTTGATCACAGGCATATGCTGGAGTATCAGCAACATATAAAGGTGAGTGTATATCATATGCATAAAGCACTATTGGCACCCCTCCATCATTTTAGTTTTTTTTTACATAATGTCCACTTCCATTTTGTGGATGGTCTTTTGGAGAAGAGCTGTCTTTTACCTGTCTGAAAACATTCAGAAGAGTAACTGCTAGAGGGGAGCACTAATCCATAGGCTATTTATGCTGAGCAGCACATAAGTGTTGCTTTCAGCCACCTTCCTTGTGAGTAGATCTCTTGTGGTGAAGGTTTGGTGACCAGTTGTACAGTGTCTCATTTTTTCTTTTTCTACACTTGGCTGATAACTGGCCTACATGACCATCAGTCATACATTAAATGACACACTAATGGGCCAGCCATTCATAAGAGAGAATGAAGAGTGTTCAATGTAGCTTGTGTAAAGTAACTACTGTCAGACCCATAGTCTGCCATGCAGATTTGACCCACTGCAACTGTAAAGAGGCAGTTTGCTGAACTCTAGTGTGTTCATACAAGGCAAAAGTCTCCAGCGTGACAAGCACCAAAACCCAGCAGCTTACTTTTCAGAATGGGCAAACTATCCAATGCAACATCCCTGCATTTATGCTGCCAGTGTGAAATGAGCCTAGAATATTTTTTGTTTATGCAGGAAAAAAAAAGAGAAGCAAGTCAACAGCATCTTGGAAGACAAATGACAATTCACTAAACTACCACTGATTTAATTAGGGATATTCAGCCCCACAAATGCTAGAGTGGTTTCCAACACAATGCAAGCTATGTGTTATAGACCTCTCTATCATTAAAGGGGATATAAGCCACATTTAATTGAACAGGAATGTTTATTTGTTCACTATAATTTGCTCAAGAACATAGGCGTGCGCAGCCAATTGCATTAGGGTGTGCACCCAAAAGCACAAACACACACGTGCGTTCGCGTATGTAATACATATACACATATATGTGTATATGTATTATACGCGAACGCACGTATATACATATTATATATATGTGTGTTTATGTGCTAAATAAATTATTGCCCCCCGTCTGCTCCATATTGCCCCCATCAGCTCCAACTTATCCCCCATCAAATCCATATTGCTCTCATATTGCCCCCATCAGCTCCAACTTGCCCCCATCAGCTCCAACTTGCCCTAACATTGCCCCCATAATCTCCACATTGCCCTCTGCTCCGACTTGCCCCCATCAGCTCCATCTTGCCCCCATCAGCTCCAACTTGCCCCCATCAGCTCCAACTTGCCCTCACATTGCCCCCATCAGCTCCAACTTGCCCTCAGCTCCAACTTGCCCCCATCAGCTCCAACTTGCCCTCACATTACCCCCATCAGCTCCAACTTGCCCCCATCATCTTCACATTGCCCCCTTCCATAATGCCCCTTCATCTCCACTATGCCCCATTCATCTCCATATTGCCCCTTCATCCCTTACCTTCAGTCCCTGGTGGTCTAGCGGCGTGTCATAAGGGAGCTCTGTGCCTCCTTCGGCACAAAGCTGAAGCTCCCACGCGCTGCTCTCAGTAATGCAGAGCGCTGGGAAATGATGTAATCTCCCAGCGCTCTGTATTACTACAGAGCCTGGGTCTTTCTGCAGTGTCAGGGTCATATACACGCCGCGAGGGAGCGCTTGGTAGTGTAAATCAGCACTCCCTCACGGCAGATATATTTAAAAAAAAAAAAAAAAAATCCCAGCTTCCCTGGCCGGTGCGCACGGGGCAGATTAGGGTGTGCCTGGGCACACCCGGCACACCCCGTGCGCACGCCTATGCTCAAGAATTGCCCCTCTTTTGGTTTCTGCATAAGGTTAAGCGTGGCATGTTCCATGTTTCTGCGTTAAAATTAGAAACATATAAATGGTGTTACCATTTCCTTAATTTTAATAAATATTAGAGTCAAAAGCCTTCCAAAAGGCATGTATCCTTAATAAACTGCAGTCTATAATGCTTTATTGCCCTGTTAACAAAGAAAAAAAAAAGTTTCCTTATGCTTCATAAAAATAAGATGACGTTAGCATGCTGAAAAAAATTATGTTATGCCTACTTCACGTGGAAGACTTTGGGGGAGATTCACTAAGCGGGGATAAAGAGGTGATAAAGTGGAGATGACTTCTCCAGTTTATCACTTCTCCAATTCCAATGTTATTCTGTGGGACCTATGCACTAAGATTTCTTCAGCTTTGGAGATCTTAGTGCATAGGCTCCATATAATGACATAGGAACTAGAGAAGTGATAAACTGGAGAAGTCCTCTCCACTTCATCACCTCTTAGTGAATCTCCCCCTTTGTTGTAAGACGTAGCAGCAACATAATGATACAATGAAAATGATTATAGCTGTAAGCCACCCATGTGAATCCCCACATAGGAAACAACGGGGGAGATGCACTAAGGCATGATAAAGTGGAGATGACTACTCCAGAGATATCACTTCTCCACTTCCTATGTTATTCTATGGCACCAATGCACTAAGATTTCTCTAACTTTGGAGATATTCGTGCATAGGCTCTATAGATTAACATGGGAACTGGAGAAGGGATATCACTGAAAAAGTTATCTCCATTTTATAACACCTCAGTGCATTACCCCCAATATGTATTGTGTGTGAACTAGGCCTTAGGCCTAGGTAACACAGGCAACTTTGCTGCAAATTGTTGCAGCAACACAAAGTTGCAATTGAAAATTAATATAGCTGTTAAAGTCGTCTGTATAAATGAACCCACAGAACACAGTTCTATTTTCTGCAACAAGTTGTCAAAGCAAAGTCATCCATGTGAATTAGGCTTCAGGACTAGAAACACGCATATTACACACATACTTGTAGTACCATTTTAACCCTTAAGGACCAGCAGGTGCAAAATGCATTGTGGAGCCAAAAAAAAAACAAACAAAACAGAAGTATATCCACTCCAAATCTTTTCTTATATATTATTAACACTGTACAATAGTTCTCATCTTTTTTTGCTCATGGCACCCCTAACATGGCCTGGGATACTCAAGACACCATTAACATAATTTGAGGAGCTTACAAGGGATATAAAGTGATCTAGTAAAGTAACCTAGAGAGCTGGGATTTTAAACAGGTTTGCACTGGTTCAATGTCAGTGCGCTTAACAATGAATTTCTCTTTTATCTGACTGATGGCTTCACTTTGCAAAATAAAGCACAAACAGGCTATGGTATGAGCAATGCTAGAAACATACTGGGGTTCTCTAGTTAGAAGACACATCACTACTTAGCAAGCAGATAAACTAGTCCATCAAATGTATTATCATACTGTAGTAATCCTTCTGTGATAGGGATAATGCCCTGCTTGCTCCTCTAGCAGTTAAAGGGGAAACATCATTAGGAAAGTTATGTTATACTGAACTCTAATACGACACTGTACAATATCAGTAATCAACCTAATCAGGTTAGTTCATCAGTTCTGTTAGCAATTCCTGCAAAGCCCGCTGTAGAAAGTATAATATTCTGGTAAACTAAACAGTGTACATAGGAAGGGAAGCCTGGAAAGGAAGCAGATGACTGGGAAGGGAAGTGTTTACTTGAACAGCCATTACATTTTACAGCAGCTGCACAGAGTCACTTAGACAATGGCTAGTTGTGTGTTTGGGGGGGAGGGGACAATAGGCCTTACACAAAAACTACACACAGAAAAAAAAACCACCATTATATTTATTCCAGTAAATTTATTAAAATAAATAAAACTTGTTTCTTGATCAAAGTGTCCCTAAAGTGCACTGTAAAAATAGCTTAGGTCTTTTGGAAAGATCTCCCACAATCACCATGATGCTGTAAGCCATTTTCTCTTAAACCTTTGAGTGCTTAGAAATGTGCTGGATACCCCTCTGGCACTCAATGGGTTAAAATATTGTTTGAGAGATAATAAGTCCCTTTTTCCACAAAGAAAAAAATCTATTCACCAAAATCTGGGACCGCTTGAGCCCAAACTACTAACCCTAGTGCCATTCTAACAATATCTGTGTGGTGTACTCTGTCCCACCATCCCTAATTACTCTGAGACGTTAGCTCTGTAATAAAAGAGAGTGGGCTTAGGGATTGTTTTCCAATCAAGCATAACAGTCTGATTTTACATCAGTGAGGCTACCACTAATCATGGCAGTCAGCTAATCATAGCAGTCAGCAGCTAACACTGAAATAGGAGGGAACTGAACTGGGTATCCCCTTTTCAACAACCATGGAAGTCATCTATTTCTCTACTTCAGTTTTGTATGGGTATACAGGAGGCGGATATAGTCAAGTTGATACCTTTATTGGCTAACTAAACAGATTTAGGATGGAAGCTTTCAAGACGTTTTAGGTCTCTTCCTCAGCCATGTTATCTGATATGATGTCTGAGGAAGAGACCTAAGAGGTCTTGGAATCTTGCATCCTAAATCTACTTGACTAAATTTGCCTCCTGTATTTCTACGGCTAAGAAGGTACCAACTCTCATCTGTTATTAGTATGGGGATATCTCTCTTCTAAAAATCACTAAATCAGACACTAATTAGGCCCAATTATCCAACTATCTATTACGGATGTTGTGTCAAAGAATGAAAGAAGTGTCTGATGGCCCCCTCTCTCCCACTGAATTTGAGAGCCGGTGACAGAGTATCAGCATTTATAAAGAGAAGTAATCCTACAGTAAAGTAAAGGGACCATGACTTCAATCGATTTAAATGAAGATTGTAACCACCTGAATGTTATAGTCCAAAGCATTGCAAGTCAATACATTAGAGACCTCTTTAGCATTCATGGGGTTAAATCACCATCTTCATCAATGAGATTTTTTTTTCTCCCCTATGGTGCAATTGGTATACTCCAGAATTTGTCCTCTTCTTCTTTCAGCCTTAGGCTCACTGTGTGCCACGAGACATAGTCCGAAACGGTCTTTAGATGGGAAGATTCCCAGAGAAAGGAGTGTCTCCGTGTTCAACCTTTGAGTACCAGAGAGGTATCCAACATATTGCTCCGCAATGCGCTGGATACCCCCTGGCACTAAAAGGGTTAATGGAGGGAAAATATAGCCACGTAGTGACAACACTGAAAAATAGCCACTCCCTCACAAGCAGGCTCACTAGGCCCCATATGTACAAAAGTAAACAGTGGAACAATCTGGAGCAAAGCACAATACACAGGTTTAAAACGGGTTTTTAACCCTGAATGCCAGAGAGATGTCCAATAGATTTAAATGGTAACTTGGAGAATTCCTGTTTGTTCACTTATGGTTCAGATGGGTTGTCCAATATTACTCCACTTATGTACATATGACCCGGGGAATCTAACTCTTGCACCTTTAAGTAAATTGAATTTTACCAGTACAACTGTAAGGTATTTGGATGGTAATTTTGTATAGAGTACTAAACAGAATCATTCTTTCAGGAGACATGTCCAGTTTAACCCTTTAACCCTCTGAGTGCCAGAGGGGTATGCAACACACTGCAAAGCAATGCATTCCCTTCTGGCATTCCAAGGGTTAAAGACTAGATGAGTGCGCAACGCATTTCTCCAAAATGCGTTGTACACCCTTCTGGTCCGTAACGAGTTATTACAGTATTTTCGACTGGCCCCAGTCTATGGTATGTCTCCATTAAATTAGGTTCATGCAACCTCAGTGGAAGTCTTTATTTTCCTTTTCCTGATTTCTAAAAGCTAAAAAAAAAAGGAAAAAATGGCAACAAATCAAGGACATTTAGTCCTTTAAGTCCTGAAGTGTATTAGATTTCTTCGTGTTTACATTTTGAAAGCCACATTTCATTTTTTTTGTCTAAGCAGTAAAGGTATATTGTAGACTACACTACACCATCTAGAAGAAATCATCAACAAATCCTTATCAAGAAGATTAATGCTGTGCAGAAACTCTTTGTGGATTACATGCCACAGCTCCTCCCAAATTCCTTACTAGCGATCAATTCCGTAACCCCATGAGTGCCAGAAAAAGTGCCCAAACCATTTCTTCTAAATGAGTTGAATAACCTTCTGGTTTGCAAATTGTTACTTCAACATATGTATTCTAATCTCAGAGGACAAGGAGAGGCCCTTCCTTGGAGCTCAAATCTGTATTTGGAGTTTCAGGGAACCATAAAAGGATTGACCCAACAAGACCATAAATGTTCATGTCATACATTGTGGTCAACCGAAAGCTGCATCATGATGAACAGATTTTATTTCAATGGGTTGACTTACTAATACTAACATAACCTAAAAAGGCGACCATGCTGAAAGTGACAGCATGGTCCCCTTCTATCTATTTTGAAAAGAGCCATTCGGCTTCCAGTAGATGTCACTGGGAGACCTCTGTTTGCTCTCTGATAACCTGGGGTTAAATGCACTAATGTGTTATAAAGCAGTGATAAAGTGGAGATGACCAGTTCCTGTGTTATTCTATGGAGCTAATGTACTAACATTTCTCAAACTTGAGATATTTCAGTGCATAGGACTCACAGAACAACACAAGACCTGGAGAGATTATAACACTGGAAAAGTGATCTCTTCATCACATCTTAGTGCATAACCCCCTGGTATCACAGAGTACGCATTTAAAAGGGACACAGAATGATTTATTGCATGTTCCATATTAAGATGGAAGACTGTTGTTATAGCCTGTATGCCTTAAAAAAGTCATGCGCAGTAATGCTTTTTTTTATTGTTGACAATAAATGATACCCAGTCCCTTTAACCCCTTAACGACCCTTGACGGTCATAGTACGTCAAGGGTCGATTTGACTGAACGACAGATGACGTACTATGACCGTCATCGAATTCAGGGCTCCCCCCGCGGCTGCACGCCGTTCGGGGAGTCCGGAATGCAACGAAGCAATAAAAAAAAAAAAATGCTCCGTTGTCATTCAGTCGCACACAGTATATATACAGTACTGTGCAAAAGTCTTAGGCAGGTATGAAAAAATGCTGTAAATTAAGAATGCTTTCAAAAATAGACGTTAATAGTTTATTTTTATCAATCAATATTTGGTGTGACCACCCTTTGCCTTCAAAACAGCATAAATTCTTCTCGTTACGCTTTCACAAAGTCAGGGATTTTGTAGGCATATAGTCAGGTGCATGATTAAACAATTATACCAGACGTGCTAATGATCATCAATATAATATGTGGATTGAAACACAATCATTAATTGAAACAGAAACAGCTATGTAGGAGGAATAAAACTGGGTGAGGAACAGCCAAACTCAGCTAACAAGGTGAGGTTGCTGAAGACAGTTTAAAGCCGAACTACCACTGCTAAAAAACTTTCCCCCCCAATAATTCCCCACCAGGCGACTAGCTGCTCAGTAGTGTTAGTCGATGACAGGCGGGACAGAGAGCAGACATCTTTCCATAGTGACGTCTACGCGCCTGCACTGTAAGTCCCTTTTGTAGCCGAACATCTCCTAGCAACACCTCCTAGAGCCAGCCGGGACTGACAGCACAGGTGCACAGACGTCACTATGGAAAGATGTCTACATTCCGCCCTGCCTGTCTGCACGAGAACAATGGATAATTCTCGTTAACGCAGTAATAATTCTGGAGACTAGCGCTACTGAGAAGCTAGTCACCAGATGGGGAATTATTCGGGGGCAAGTTTTTTAGCGGTGGTAGTTCAAATTTAAGGTAGTTAAACTTAAGTTAGTTAAACTACATCAGCAAAGTTTGTCCCAGGCAGAAATTTCAAGGCAGACAGGGGTTTCCAGATGTGCTGTCTTGAACAAGCACAATGAAACAGGCAATGCTTGAGGACCATAGGTGCAGTGGTCAGCCAAGGAAACTTAGTGCAGCAGATGAAAGACACAACATGCTTACTTCCCTTTGCAATTGGAAGATGTCCAGCAGTGCCATCAGCTCAGTTTTGGCAGAAAACCATGGGACCCTGGTACACTCATCTACTGTCCAGAGAAGCCTGGTCAGGAATGGTCTTCATTGAAGACTTGTGCCCAAAAAGCCATACCTCCGACTTGGAAACAAGGCCAAGCAACTCAACTATTTTATAATTATATATATATATACATACACACACACACACGATAACCACAGGAACTGGGATGCAGAAAAATGGCAGCCGGTGCTCTGAACTGATGAGTCAAAATTTCAAATATTTGGCTGTAGCAGGAGGCTGTTTGTTCGCCGAAGGGCTGGTGAGCAGTATAAGAATGAGTGTCTGCAAGAAACAGTGAAGCATGGTGGAGGTTCCTTGAAAGTTTGGGGTTGCATTTCTGCAAATGGAGTTGGGGATTTGGTCTCCTCACTGCTGAAAAGTACAGGCGATACTTATCCGTCATGCAATACAATCAGGGAGGCATATGACTGGCCCCAAATTTATTCTGCAGCATGACAAGGACCCCAGACATAGAGCCAAAATCATTAAGAACTATATTCAGTATAAAGAAGAACAAGGAGTCCAGGAAGTGATGGTATGGCCCCCACAGAGCCCTGATGTCAATATCATTGAGTCAATCTGGTATTACACGAAGAGAGAGAGACAACTGAGGCTGCCTAAATCCACAGAAGAACTGTCGTTAGTTCTCAAAGACATTTGGAACAAACTACCTGCTGAATTCCTTAAACAACTGTGTGCAAGTGTACCAAGAAGAACTGATGCTATTTTGAAGGCAAAGTGTGGTCACACCAAGATTCTATCATCACAGGCCCAGTGCCACAGGATTGTGGAAGAGCTAACATAGTGCCACTATTTATGAAGGGAACTAAAACAGAACCTGGGAATTATAGACCTGTGAGTTTGACCTCTGTAGTGGGAAAACTGCTAGAAGGGATAATAAGGGACTATATTCAGGATTACAACACAAAAATAAGATCATTAGCAGGAATCATCATGAATTTATGAAGAATAGATCATGCCAAACTAATATTTTCAGCTTCTATGAGGAAGTAAGCAGCAACCTTGACAATGGCAAGGCAGTAGATGTAGTATATCTAGACTCTGCAAAGGCATTTGATACAGTGCCACACAGAAGGATGGTGTATAAAATAAGGAAACTGGGGCTAGGAGATAACCTTTGCAATTGGATACAAAACTGGTTTAAGGATAGGGAACAGTGTGTGTGGTTGTAAATGGAACATTCTCCAATACAGTTAAAGTGGAGAGTGGGTTCAGTATTAGGTCCGCTGCTTTTTAACATGTTTATAAATGACCTGGAAATAGATATAGAAAGCAACATATCAATATTTGCAGATGATACTAAGTTATGCAAGGTCATTAATTCAGAACAGGATATTTTCTCTCTACAAAGGGACTTACATACAATGTCAGATTGGGCAAACAAATTTAATATGAAGTTTAATGCGGGGAAGAGTAAAGTCATGCATCTGGGAGGAAACAATCCCAAGGCTACTTATGAACTTAATGGAATCATTTTAGGGGACTCATTGTTAGAGAAAGACCTTGGTATCCTTGTCAACTACAAACTTGGAAACAGTGACCAGTGTCAAACAGCAGTAGCAAAAGGCAAACAAAATCCTGTCTTGCATAAAAAAGAGGTATCGAAGCAAGAGTGATTAACATTATTTTGCCATTATACAAATCATTGGTAAGAACTCACCTTGAGTATGCAGTGCAATTTTGGGCACCGCTTCTGAAAAAGGATATACTAGAACTAGAGAGGGTACAGCGAAGAGCAACAAAATTAATTAAGGGAATGCAGGACTTGACATATGAGGAACGACTAGACAAACTTGGTTTATTTACTCTAGAGAAAAGACGACTAAGAGGAGACCTTATCACATTGTACAAGTATATGAGCGGTCAATACAAGGATCTCTGCAGTGAGCTATTTATTCCAAGGCCTGATCAGGTGACCAGGGGACACTCCTTGAGATTAGAGGAAAGGAGGTTTAGACTTTAGAGGAAGGGGTTTTTCACAGTAAGGTCTGTTAAATTGTGGAATTCATTGCCCAAGGAGGTGGTTATGGCAGATACAATGGATACATTTAAGAGAAGATTAGATACATTTCTTTCGCAAGGGAACATACAGGGTTATACTGTTTATCAGTAGGCAGATCAGGAAGGTATAAAGACTAACTTAATTGGTAGCAGGAAAGCTATAAAATTCTCAGTTACTGGGGTATGAGGAGAAGGTTGAACTTGATGGACTTGTGTCTTTATTCAGCCTAATTTACTATGTTCACTCACTATGCATTTTGTTAATTGATAAATATAAACTATTAACGTCTATTTTTGAAAGCATTCTTACTTCAAAGTTTATTTTCACACCTGCCTAAAACGTTTGCACAGTACTATACATTATATATATACATACAAACAGTTAATCCATGGAGCACTCTCTTGTATGATAGAAAACTTGCCTGGGTGCCAGTATCCAAAATAGCAGGATATAATAGAAATAGAAATAAACGCACTCACAGGACTTCTTGTAGATTCAATAAGGTGCTGATTTATTTAATTGACTTTTCGCCCCAAACAAGGGCCTTTTTCAAGATTACTAAGATTACTAATCTTAACAAAAGACCCTTGTTTGGGTCAAAACATTGATTAAATAAATCAGCACCTTATCGAATCTACAATAAGTCCTGCAAGTGCATTTCTTTCCTACTTCTATGATTATATATATATATATATATATATATATATATATATATATATATATATATAGAGAGAGAGAGAGAGAAAGAGAGAGAGAGAGAGAGAGGAATTTTTCTGGCATAGAATAAGCTTTATTTATATAATTTACATAGGTATACTTAATAATAAAACTTTGAAAGAGTGTTAAACCGATGCATGCTATAAAACTAAAATAAAAGGTGAATATCGACCAGTCCTTAAGGGGTTAGTGGGCGTAAGCTATCAGTAGTGGTGCTAATTATATATTAACGGCATCAGCTCTGTTCAAACAGTTAAAGGGTAGTAATAGTTTTAAGTTTATTGAATTTGGTAGGCATAAAAATATATGCACAAAGATGTAAGGCTGACCTCTCAAACCTTTATGATTTGAGAGATATACTTTGCTAAAGTTACCTTGTGAGAGAAGTCAGTGCTTAGCTGACAGCTGCTGAATCCGGTCATTTGACTGGATGGAAGCTCTTCAGCAGAGCCAAAATCATGCAATCTCAACATTAACACTTTCCTGGAATGGTCTACAAAGTGTGCCTGCAAACCAGGCACACTTTGTAGACCGTTCCAAAAAACTTGTCATATTTAGTACTTTGTTGCAAATCCTTTGCATTCAATGACTGCCTGAAGTCTATGATCCATTGACTTCATCAGGCACTGGGTATTTTCCCTGGTGCTGCTCTGCCAGGTCTGTATTCTAGCCATCTTCAATTTCTGTTTGTTTTGGGGTATTTTCCCTTCATTCTTGCTTTCAGTAAATGAAACATATGGTAAGTTGAAATTATGTCTGTTGATTGACTTAGTCACTCAAGAACATTCCACTTTTTGTAGTTGGCCACCAGGTTTGCAAACATCTCAGGAGGGATTTTGTCCCACTCCTCTGCAGATTCTCTCTAAGTCACTAAGGTTTCGAGGCTGACGTTTGGCAACTCGAACCTTCAGCTCCCTCCATAGATTTTCTATGGGATTAAGGTCTGGAGACTGGCTAGGCCACTTCAGGACCTTAATGTGCTTCTTCTTCAGCCATTCCTTTGTTGCCTTGGCCATGTGTTTTGGGTCATTGTCATACTGGAATACCATCCACGACCCATTTTCAATGCCCTGGCTGAGGGAAGGAGGTTCTCACCCAAGATTTGATGATACATGGCCACGTCCATCGTCCCTTTTATGCGGTGAAGTTGTCCTGTCCCCTTAGTAGAAAAACACCCCCAAATCATAATGTTTCCACCTCCATGTTTGACAATAGGGATGGTGTTCTTGGGGTCATAGGCAGCATTCCTCCTCCTCCAACAACAGCGAGTTGAGCTGATGCCAAAGAGCTTGATTCTGCTCTCATCTGAACACAACACTATCACCCAGTTCTCCTCTGAATCATTCAGATGTTCATTGGCAAACTTCAGATGGGCCTGTTCTTTCTTGAGCAGGGGGACCTTGCGGGCGCTGTAGGATTTCAGTCCTTCACGGCGTAGTGTGTTACCAATTGTTTTCTTGGTGACTATGGTCCCAGCTGCCTTGAGATCATTGACAAGATCCTCCCGTGTAGTTCTGGGCTGATTCCTCACCGTTCTCATGATCATTGAAACTCCACGAGGTGAGATCTTGCATGGTGCCTCAGACCGAGGGAGACTGACAGTTATTTTGTGTTTTTTCCATTTGCAAATAATCGCACCAACTGTTGTCACCTTCTCACCAAGCTGTTTGGCGATGGTCTTGTAGCCCATTCCAGCCTTGTGTAGGTCTACAATCTTGCCCCTGGCATCCTTGGACAGCTATTTGGTCTTGGCCATGGTGGAGAGTTTGGAATCTGATTGAATGATTGCTTCTGTGGACATGTATCTTTTATACAGGTAACAAGCTGAGAGTAGAAGCACTCCCTTTAAGAGAGTGATCCTAATCTCAGCTTGTTACCTGTTTAAAAGACACCTGGGAGCCAGAAATCTTGCTGATTGATAGGGGCTCAAATACTTATTTCACTGAGTAAAATGCAAATCAATTTATAACTGTTTTGAAATGCGTTTTTCTGGATTTTTGTTGTTGTTGTTAATTCTGTCTCTCACTGTTCAAATAAACCTACCATTAAAATTATAGACTGATCGTTTCTTTGTCAGTGGGCAAACGTACAAAATCAGCACAGGATCAAATAATTTTTCCCTAACTGTATGTATGGTGGCCAGTATTCCAGAGGAATAATATGACTAAGAGGGCTCTCCTCCTTTGCACCTAGATATAACTTTAGCCCGGACATTTCTGGTACCCGGCAGGTACGAGACCCCCATAATTAAAATGAAACAAAATAAGGCCCATCGGGCCTGCCTTGGAGACAAGCATTTGGCTTCGGACAGGTAGGTGAGGTTTTTATGATCCATGTGGATTAGGATTGGCACGGAAGTTCCCTTGAGCAAATGCCTCCATTCTTTGATAGAGAATATTATCCCCAGCAACTCACGGTCACCAATTTCAAAGTTGCACTACGGAGGACTTAGCTTTTTGGAGAAACACCCACACGGGTGCAACTGGCTGTCAGGAGTAGGATGTTGAAACAGGAGGGCACCTACTCCTGTCTCAGACGCATCAACCTCAAGTATTAATAGAAGCTCGGGTTTCGGGTGTGCCAAAATGGGTGCTGCGGCAAAAGCAGCTTTTAAAGATTCAAATGCTTTGATGGCTTCCGGGGACCAGTGAGTGGAGTTACTGTTCTTTTTTGGTCACGTCGGTAAGTGGTTTTACAATAGAGGAAAAATTGCAGATAAATTTCCTATAGTAGTTAGCGAACCCAAGGAAATGTTGAATAAAGCGGAGACATATGGGATGCGGCCACTCGAGAACAGCTGAGAGCTTTACAGGGTCCATAGCGAAATCGACCTCTGAAATTATGTACCCCAAGAAGGTGACCTGTTTGCGGTGAAACTCACACTTCTCTAATTTGCAAACAGGTTATTTTCTCTTAATCTTTGCAGAACTCGGTTTACGTCTGCGTGGTGGCTTTCCATGGAGGAGGAATGGATCAGAATGTCATCTAAGTATACCACCACGCATTGTTAGATCATGTCTCATAGGACATCATTTAGGAATTCCTGGAAAACCGCAAAAGCATTGCAGAGACAGAAGGGCATTACGAGGTATTCATAATGCCCGTTCCTGGTGTTAAATGCGGTTTTCCATTTGTGACCCTCCTTTATCCATACCAAAGTATACGCCCCTCGAAGGTCAAGCTTAGTAAATACCTTGGACCCTTTCAATTGATCAGATATCTTGGTAATAAGTGGATACGGTTGGGCCCCCTGTAAAGAATACAGGGTCTCAGTTCTCCACTCTTGCTTCACTAAGAAGAATCCGGCCCCGGCAAGAGAGGAGGACTTGCAGATAAACCCCTGGGACAACGCATCCGCAGCATACTTCTCATGGCCTTATTCTCAGCAACAGAAAGAAGACAGACTCGACCTCGAGGAGGTATGGTTATCACAGTGCCTGTGATTCCTGTCACTCTCATTTGTGGCAGACACTGATTTGCTGAGTTGGTTTGGCCCGCCCCCTGGTGACCTTTTTATACCTGTCTATCACATCTGTCAGATGCCCTTTCGTGGTGTTTCTGAGCCAGTAGTGCTGTTGCTGTGTTCCTGTGTTCTGAGTTCCTGTGTACCGATTCGGCTTGTCCTGACTATTGTCCAGTGTTCCTGCTTTTGTATGACCCGGCTCGTCTGCGTACCACCCTTGGATCCTGACCCGGCTAGGCTGACGTTCCTGCTTGTGTATGACCCGGCTTGTATGACTACCTCCTATGTGCTCCGACTCGGCCCAGCTGACTTCCTGCTCCGAATATCGACTTCCAGCTTGTTCCAGTGACCTGCGTTACAGTTGTCGCCGCCGCGACATTATCAGTCTCTGTTGCCAGCCTCAGTGTGACTGCCTTGCCTGGTGTTACCCACGATTAGTGCAGTGCCTCGCTACCCGTGCAGAGCTGTGTCTGTATCTGTATGCCTTCCACTCATTGCAGAGCCTTCCAGTAGCGCTGAAAGCCTCGAGTGAACGTGCTTTTTAACTCTAGCAGTGCTGCCTCGATCTCACTCTCTCTACCTCCAGTACGAGCCTCGTTACCCGTGATACTGCTGCTGAGTTGGCCGCTCACCGTCGGCAACTCTAGTCCTCCATTGCAGAGTAGTCACATTGTTTGGGCCGTTTGGGCGCCTAAGGCTCTCCGGTGTCGAGTAACCGGGCAATATCCGTTATACAGAGTGGTGGCAGTTTAAGGCTTCAGTGTTAGCTTATCCGGTACTACGCCCGAGGGGGCTAGTGGCTCTTGCATTCATATTCCAGCATTCAGCGAAGTCTGAGGAGGCTGATAAGATCTTGCATTGCCGGCCGTTCCCGTTACGCCCGTGGGGACTATTTGCACTTGCACAAACCTAAGCAGTTCCAGTAGCTACGCCCGTGGGGGCTAAGTTGATTCCTATTCTGCTTAATATCCAAACACTTTGGCGAGGCAGTTCGGTCTTCAGTACTTGATAAACTTTGTCTGTCCAGCACAGCCTTTTAACACCCAGGGCGTGCCAAACCTCCACATCTGAGACGGACTGTTATCAAGTCTTTAACCCCTTGGGGGTTCATACCACCCTATTGTAAAAACACAAGAAAAAGAGAAAAGAAGCGCACACAGTCTAAGTGTAGATAATTATTTATTTTCCTTTTGGTTCTTCTACTCCTCCACCATATGTGGCTTTATTCTCATTCACCTCCTTCACCGTGTTCACCACCCGATACTCTAGTGAGTATCTCACTCACCTTTTACCGAGGTTGACCCGCCTCTAGGTGTACTCGCATCCACTGGGTAACCCCCAGTGACGATATCTGTTGGATCACTCCTCCTTATGTCCCTGTGATCTCAACTGGCTTACTCCTCCGTGTCTCAATTGAAGATTCTCAATCTTACATCTGTCCTCTATCTAGGACTACAATGAGCTCGAGGATATCCAGGGATACTCTAAGAACACTCAGTGGTCTGGAAATTATTCTTTATATTCAATTTAATTCCAAGTATAAAACTTCTTAAAATACTGTACAGATTAAATTACAATAATATAACAACAAACAAATCCTCCCAGGAATACCCAACGCGTTTCGCTACTTATTGTAGCTTCTTCTGGGGTATATTAATTCTTTATATAGCATAAAAGACGCTGATCTTCCATACCTTTTTATACATCCTGTACTTCTTAATTCGCGCCAAATGCGCTTGAGACTTCCATCTCCGCTCGGCGATGGTGACATGACTCCACCCCTTCCCCCGACCTGCGCTCCACGTCTCTCTATCATGTGCGCATGTCCACACCCGGATGGACATGTGGGGTGTGTGGTGTGGATACGTGGAGCGTATACTCAGATGTTTTCTGAGATACGGAAAGTGTACACACAGGGCACATACTTAGAAGCCTCTGGGGATCGGAAGGCTGAGGCTCATGGGAAGGATGCGGTGGAGGTGGGTGGACGCGCATGCGCACATGATAGAGAGACGTGTAGCGCAGGTCGGGGGAAGGGGTGGAGTCATGTCACCATCGCCGAGCAGAGATGGAAGTCTCAAGCGCATTTGGCACGAATTAAGAAGTACAGGATGTATAAAAAGGTATGGAAGATCAGCGTCTTTTATGCTATATAAAGAATTAATATACCCCAGAAGAAGCTACAATAAGTAGCGAAACGCGTTGGGTATTCCTGGGAGGATTTGTTTGTTATTATATTATTGTAATTTAATCTGTACAGTATTTTAAGAAGTTTTATACTTGGAATTAAATTGAATATAAAGAATAGAGGACAGATGTAAGATTGAGAATCTTCAATTGAGACACGGAGGAGTAAGCCAATTGAGATCACAGGGACATACGGAGGAGTGATCCAACAGATACCGTCACTGGGGGTTACCCAGTGGATGCGAGTACACCTAGAGGCGGGTCAGCCTCGGTAAAAGGTGAGTGAGATACTCACTAGAGTATCGGGTGGTGAACACGGTGAAGGAGGTGAATGAGAATAAAGCCACATATGGTGGAGGAGTAGAAGAACCAAAAGGAAAAGAAATAATTATCTACACTTAGACTGTGTGCGCTTCTTTTCTCTTTTTCTTGTGTTTTTACATATTGGGGACTTGTACTGGAAGTCTATGAGAAGGAAGCTGCACCACTTCGTGGAAGATCGGTTTTGGGATCATATATTGTTCTCCATTTATAAGGTTGTATTGGGATTTGTATTGGGGTAATAGCGCATAAGTGTTTGTGTGTTTCATACCACCCTATTGCCTATTGTCTTGCATGTATATCCATTGTGCTATTACTATTGTAATATCTCCGTTTACACGATCTGTGTATTACCTACCGCCACTAGAGGGCGAACCTGTGCATTATTTTACTTTAAAATAAAGTGTGTTTTATTTTCGCCTATTGGTCTGAGTGTCCTAAAAAACCGTTACAACGGTGCCTGGCTGCAATTCAATGGTGCAATCATATAGGCAGTGAGGCAGAAGCTCACCAGCCTGGCCCTTATCGAATACATCTCGGAACTCTTGGTATTCTTCAGGTAATGAAGAGACCGGGGATGTGGTTAGCACCTTCACCACTTTCATTAGGCATGTGTAACGGTTTGTTCTACACTCAGACACAGTAGGTTAGGATAAAACACAGTTTTATTAAAAAACACAATGAAAATACCCTAGCGGGCTAAAGCATATCACAGCAGAATAGACAGGTGTAATATACGACTTAGACTATGCCTACACAGGCCCAGTATAACAGTAAGAGAGTGTACATATACTGTCACAGGTCAGGCATGACAAGGAGAACTCAGCACAGCATGGGTTAAAGTCCAATTGATATAATCAGTCTCTGATGTGGTATGTTCAGTAACGCCCAGTATGATGGAAGAACAGCGATAAGGAGACTGTAGTGCTAGAATGGAGACAAGCACTTTAGATCTGCTGGAGCAGAGCTGAGACTTATATCCCCTGCCGTAGCAGTAACGGAGGCCACACAATACTCTGCAAGAGCTGTACGGAATAGAGCCACGGGCACCCTACCGGTGCAGTAACGGAGGCAACAGTAGCTCTGCAAGAGTTAACGGTAGGGTTGCACAGATACCGATACTGGTATCGGTGCTGATACCGGCATTTGCGCGAGTACTTGTACTCGCGCAAATGCGGCTGATGCCAGCACTGATACCCTGTGTCAGGGTCGGTGCTGCAGAGAGGGAGCCCGGGGAGCTGCTCAAAATGCTCCCCGGTTGCCTCTCTCCCTCGTCGGAGCGTTGCCGTGGGTTACCATGGCAACGCTCCGACCCTGACTTCTGCAGGGGCTCGTGAAAGAACAGCGAGCACCCGGCAGAGGAGGGTAAGGGAGGCAAGATGGGGCATCGAGTGGGTGGTGAAAGAGGCAGAGAGGGGGGGTCAAGAGGGAGAAAAAGAGGCAAAAGGGACTAAGAAAAAGAAAAAAAAAAAAAAAAAAAAAGAAGAGGCAAAAGGAGGAAAGATCAGGAGACAAAAGGGGCAAAAAGGAGGGGGGGATCAGGAGAGAGCGAGAGAGGCAAAAGGGTGGGATCAAGAGTCAAGGAGGGGGAGAAAGGGGGATCAAAAGGGAGAGAAAAAGCCAAGGCAAAAGGAGGGGGCTCAAGAGGGGGAGCATGAATCAAAAGGTGGGAATCAAGAGGGGGAGAAAGAGGCAAAAGGGGACAGTCAAGAGGTGGTGTGTGTGTGTATATATATTTCAAGTACTCACCGATACTTTTTTTTGCGGTCATTTGCCAGTTTTCCAAGTACCTAAAGCATATATAATTTTAAGTGCTTTGATACTAGCCAGACCTGAAAAGTTACTCACCACTGCAAGCCATAACATACCCACCAGGGCGGAATTTCTACTCGCCAGAGCTAAATTTTCACTCGCCATTGCCTAGTGGAAATTTTGAGCCATATATATATATATATATATATATATACACGCTTTAGGTACTTGGAAAACTGGCAAATGACCTAAAAAAAGTATCGGTAATTGGTATCGGTGAGTACTTGAAAAAAGTATCGGTACTTGTACTCGGTCTTAAAAAAATTGGTATCGGTGCATCTTTAGTTAACGGAAGGCTCAGCAGTAACAGAGGTAACAGTAGCTCTGCAAGTGTTAACGGAAGGCTCAGCAGTAACGGAGGCAACAGTAGCTCTGCAAGAGTTAACGGGATGCTCAGCGGAATGTACACTGCCGGAGTAGTAGCGGAGGCAACAGTGACACACTGTCTGGTAGGCCCAGACTAGGCGGAAGAAATAATGTCGCCCAGCGACACGATGAAGCAGGAACTGGAGAGCTGGGACAGATCACGGAAAAGGAACACCAGACAAGCCGGGTCAGGTCACGGAGCAGGAACGTCAGTCAGGCCGGGTCGAATCACAGAGCAGGAACGTCAGACAAGCCGGGTCAGGTCACGGAGCAGGAACGTCAGCCAGGCCGAATCACGGAGCAGGAACCAGAAGCGGAATAGTCAAACGGGCCAAGTCGGTACACGGGAACACAGCAACTCAAGTCAGCACTGGTACAGGAACACCATGAAAGGGCACCAGACAGGTGCCAGAGCCCAGTATAAAAAGGCCATACTGGGTGGGCCAAACCAAGCTCAGCCATTAGGAGCGCAACACACAGAGACTGACAGGAAAAGCACGGGCACCGTGATAGCATGTCTTGAAACAGTTGGATGACCATGCCATGACTTTGGCCCTTTTTCCAGCTTTGGCTGCAGCAAGGAAGTACCTGGCACTCCGTCACCAAACACAAGCCTCTCTCTCCAGCAAAGCACCCAAGCAACTGAACCAGCACTAGACTTAAATGGGTTCCTACCCCCTGCTTAGTGACAGCTACTCACCAATCTTCTTTTCTTCAGGTTACAATTGTGAAGGGAGCAGAGCCCCAAGGGACTCTGCTTGGAGGGAAAACTTGGGTTGAAAGATTCTCTTCACAGGGCTGCTAAGGTCCACACAGCACCTGCACACTGGTCGATCCACTCCAGGGGAAGCCCAGTAATGGTAACCTGTCAAATGGGAGACTTTTGACATCCCAGTATCTATCAGAAAATAATAAAAAAATCAAAAACTAAGGGAACTGTCCTGGCCATGTTTTCACCCTCAGAGAACACATCATAACTGGAGGCGGAGAAAGGGTTGAGTTGGAGGCTGTGGGTCTTCACATACAAGACTCTGTCTTTTGAGAATGTGTTCTACTTTCGCAAGGAGGAATTCAACCCCCATGGTACCTATGGTCCATATTGGATGATAACAACATAGATATTATAGGCAATATGATTCATAAATCACTGGAGAGGACTGTGAATTCAAATTACTCCATAAGATCACATAGTATGCAATACAGGTCCACTTACTGAAAATGGGTCGAATCTCATGAGAGGATTACTGTAATCCAAAATGCTCAGTGGAGTCACCCAAAGTGTGAGTCATAGGAGAGGATTTCCTAAAATCCAAATTGCTCCATGGAATCATTCTACTTAGATGTCAAAAGCATAATATTCCTCAAAAATGTTCAGGGGCAAACACCATAACGAGTCAGAAGAGAGAACAAAAATAACAAAACAAGCCGGCGCTCATTTAGTCAGCACTTCATCAGGGCTGCATGCAGACGATAAAGCCACACCGCAGCCTAATTTTAAAGTAGGTCCATCGCCTGTTCCTCTGATTGGATCATCTGCTCTATCCAATCAATTCAATAGTAACTTGTTATTCCGAGTTAATGGGTTATGCGTACATATAGTCAAGCAAGAGAAACATTGCCTCCATCATGACCAATAACTGTGTATTGATAATTTCACATCATAGTAAATAAACTAAAATTAGAATAAATGAGTGTCAAAATGTGTAGAGAGAAAAAATATGCTGAAATGCATTACAAATTCCTTCATATTTATCCAGCATGGAAAACAATTATAAAATTATTAAGGTCAGATGTATATGCCTGAGAGGAATGATGGGAGATGATACTAACCCAATCTCCTTCTCTATAACTAATGATGATAAAGATCTTGATTTACTCATAGATCTGATTGAGGATAATCCCAGGTACAAGACTGCAGCTCCACCTAAAATTAAATCTACCGTTACACCACCAGCTAACATCTGCCCAGCAGTATAACTATTTACCAACTTGGTTACCAGAGATATTTTAAGATTGCCTAATATCACTACTAATAGAAAGCTTAGTAGGGAGGAAAATCAGACTTCATTAGATCTGAGCAAATGGAAGGATGTGGTCATCAAGCCCTCTGAAAAGGAAGGCAATGTTTGGCCACTTGACATGTATATTGCAGAAGCAGCTAAACAACTGGATGATCACAAATGGTATAAGAAACTGTTTAAATGAGCCAACATCAGATCTTAAAAAGAACTATTAAAGACTAATTTAGGAATCTCATAGCCAAGGTTTCTTCACAAAACTGGGATACGATTTCTTACATGTGCCCTCTCCCAGAAGTTCAACGTCATATCTTTTACCAAAGATTCATAAGAATGAACAGTGCCTCCATGTAGGCCTATAATATCTGGGAATGGAAGTCTCACAGAAAGAGCCAACCAATTACGAATTAGGTCTTAAGAATTTGTTACTAACCAAAAGGATCCATCAGATTGAAGACCAAAATACACTGTACTGGGGTGAGAGCCAGTGAAAGCCTGTTTTCCTAGATGCAGGATACAGCCTCTTAAGATTGTGAGTAAATTTGCTGACGTCTCTCTCTTTGGTGTTGGTGAAGGATTATGCAAGTATAAATTATTACACTTAGAGGAGATTGTTTGCGCTGTTCTTCTCTTCTGTTTTCTTTGCAGTTTGCTTTTTGGTGGGAGCACAACCCATTTAGAGCAAACTGCAAGGATCTGTGTAACTATATACATACACCAGGAACATTTGGTTACTTTTAACCCTTTGCAATGCACTGCGTACCCTTCTGGCACTCAAAGGTTTAATAAAGTTATTTCTGCTTATTTGCCCATATAGAGTTGATACTTTTTTAGTATTCAATATACTGATCAATGATGCTGATTGTTTTATAATTATACTAGTGTAAAAGCCCGTGTCCACGGGCTGTGGAGCAGTGAGGTAATGGCAGTACGCAGAGCAGGACCGGCCTCTTAACTCTTTGAGAGCTAGAGGGGTACACAACACATTGCAAAGCAATACCCTTTTGGCACTCAAAGGATTAACATCACCCAGACCTGCTCTACGTACTGCTGTTACCTCACTGCTCCACGCGATTGCACCGCCTCACTCACGCGATGCACTCATGCCGAACGCGGGCAGTCTCTACCGCGCATGACTGCATCGTGAGAAACTTTCTGGCCTTTTATTATATAGGAGATTTATATTGATCTTGTTCTCTTCCAGAGAGAGGAGCAAGAATTTTGGGGATATTTACATAGCATAACTGTTTGCCACCTCTGCCAGAGCTTGGAACTTTGAACCTTCTGCACTGTACATTTTAACCCTTTGAGTGTCAGAGATATCAATTGCATTGCAATGCACCAGATACCTCTCTGGTACTCATAGGATATACAATTCTACTGTCATATGACTAAGCAAGTTTGCTCCTTGTTGTACAGCACAGCTAAAGATGTTGTCTTTTTATAAAGTATAACAAACGGTGTCATGTAAATCTTTTTTTCTCTTTTTTGTGCATGATTACGCAAGCTACTTTGTAAATCAGTGGCTTTGTTGTATGGAATCATATGAACATTTTGTTGTAATTTACACGTGATTTTGTAGCAAGATCCCTGTTTCTCCTTAGGGCAACACATTCTCTCAATTTAAACAGGAAGACTTAATTTATGCATGGTCTACTTTTAATTGCTTCAGGACATGTTGCTTAGATCTTATTATACATACCACTACAATTGGCACCACTTATTTATTACTTCATGACTCACACACCTTAAATTATTAGTGTTAAAGTCATATTTTTAGCTCTAGATTTTGTATATACTGTCCCATCTTACCAGTCAGCCTTTTTCAAACAGTCCACCTCAGCTCCCTTACTGAGAAGATACAACAGGCATTTTCTGTGACCCATTGATGCAGCTTCATGGAGTGGCCTTTTGTAATCACTGTTCATCACCTTCACATCCATGCCCACAGTCTCCACCAGATAAGACAGGATTTCCAGGTGTCCATACCTGGCAGCATAGTGCATTAAAGTATCCCCAGACCTCCCAAAGTGCTTGGTGGGCAACTCATTTAATAGATTGGATTCTTTCCGCAATTCCTCCTGAAAAATATGTAAACTACCTTCTTGAATTAACTTCAGGATGTGCCTATATTTCTCTTTCTGAGGCATCCTTTTCCAAGATGAAGACAGCTGTGTGCAATCACATTAAGC
The DNA here is from genome assembly GCA_037306005.1 of Rhinophrynus dorsalis. NCBI lineage: Eukaryota > Metazoa > Chordata > Amphibia > Anura > Rhinophrynidae > Rhinophrynus > Rhinophrynus dorsalis. The sequence goes on along the minus strand of CM074721.1, from coordinate 328,215,510 downwards.
ATGTAAAAGGGTAAAGGTGATGCCAGCTTGGTAAAAACAATACACACACATTGAATCAATTGGTTATTGGTAGTATTTGACAGTTCACACATAACATCAACCTATACAAGATTAATTTATTATTGACTACAGAAAACCGCGACACGGACCATCCAGTCCACCCTTATAACTTTCTAGTACATGCTATGTTTAGGATTACTACCTTCCCTAACACAACCACTTAACATGTACAAGAATAACGAGGTACTGCCTCCCGACGCCCCGCTCCCTCCCCGGCCAACCATACACTTGCCATCAGAAGCGTATGTACCGACCATCTCACGCAACCCAATACTTTACTTCTCTGAATTCCTCGGGTAAATATATATTCGACCAACTCGTAAAAAGAGAAGGGTAGGTGGGTGGCGGCCTGATTTTTTTTTTTTAACCAATCAGTGTTATGGATTATTTTAGTAGACGGATAGAGCGGGTTGAAGCATAAGCTAGGCATGACTGCAGGCGGATGTACTAAATGGATCACGCCATAGGGCACAAATACATATTCCTCTTGCTTTAAATGGACCTTTAAAGTTTAAACCCGTGGTAGAGAGATTTTCGCAGTGTGTTGGAACCTTGCAAATGTTAGCCCGTTGAGTGCCAGAGGGGTACGTAATGCGTTGCGTATCCCTGTGGCACTCAAAGAGTTAAGCGTTTGAATGGCCGTTGGACTTCATTGAATATAACTGCGCTAGAGTGGCCCTGATTATCATTAATAAATCAGTCTCACAGTATCAGTGAGTAGCGCGGATTTGTATTGGTTTTAACTCTAGGGTGTTGAAAGGCGTTAGGCGTATTGCTAGGCGTTGAAAGTTCCTCTCCCCTTCTCCTGATGTCATCCATGTCGGCCGACATGAGGAGGCTCTTCAGCAGAGCCGAAATCACGTTATTTCAAAAGAATTACTTCATTGAAAAGGTCTACAAAGTGTGCTTGCAAACCAGGCACACTTTGCAGACCTTTCCAATGAAGTAATTCTTTTGCACTAAGGAGATTTCGGCTCTGCTGCACAGCCGCAGGCTGGTCCCTGGACCAGAATCTCCTGCTCTCAGCTACGCGCTGACGTCAGGGGAGGGAGAAGGGAACGTTCAATGCCTATATATCTCAAACCATAGTGATTAGAGAGATAGGGTTTGTGCCATTCAGCTTATTTTCTTTTCCTCTACAAAACTATAAAAAGTTTTTATGGGACATTGCTGTCCCTTTAAGGGATTGAGTATAGTGGTTTGGGACTGTTTATATAAAATATCTATCCACCTCTGATTAATATACTCAAAACTCTAAGGGGGAGATTCACTAACTGTCAATGTTGTAGCAATATGATTTTGTCTATGTGTTCAAAGCACTTTGACATTTTGATGTATACATGCATCACCATATGCACTAAAATTTAGGGAGGGGAGGAGAAGGCCTTCATTAGCATATAGGACTGTCAAAGTGCTGTTGATGTGGAAGGGATGCTCTCCCTTACACATCACCAGCTCTACGACAATCCTTAAAGGGGTAGTAATGTTTCACAAAAACAGCAACTCCAATTAGTCTTTATAGTATTTGGGCCATGGAAAGTGATATTTCAATACTGTCAGAGTTGTAGTTCAAGAGTAATTGAATGATGAAGTATCCCCCTCCCACCCCTTTTACCTAGTGTAATCCACCTCCCTATAGATGTGGAATCTGGTCCTGGGACCAGACAGCTCACAGGAAGGCACAGTCTTTTTTCTGTCAGCATGAGGAAAACCATGCCCCCTTGACAGGTTTTTCCATTATGCTCATTGAAAATAGTCCCTCTCTGCTAAATTAGCCACTATATCAGGACCGATATCTTGGTTTTATCATTGATTTTATTTTTTGATTTGTTATGTTTCTGCCATTTCAATAAATACGTTTTATACATATCTTCAACGACAGTAACTTATTCTAGTTACATTTGGACCACTACTGTGTGCTAGACCTGGTCAATCTATCTACTGTGTTTGGTGCTGTTTATGAACTACAACGGGAGAGTTGATTAGAAATCAGAAGGTGGTTCTTAGGAATCGTTGTTGGAGACGGACCGTCACTGGGGGTCAGATCCAGTGAAGGCTTATATCCTAGAGGTGGCAGTAGCCTCGCGAAAAAGTGAGTACCCATTTTAGGGGTCAAAGAGGGAAGGGTATTTGTCCTTAATATTAATCGGATCGCACTTAGAGGGATCTATTTGTGCTGTCCTATTTTGTCTCTTTGTTTCTTTTTGGAAGTCAGAATGTCGCCCAGGCGACACTGGACCAGGATCTCAGCAGGAACACAGGCAGGGTCGTCAACGTAGCCGGGTCAGGTCACGGAGCAGGAACGTCAGCCAGGCCGGGTCAAATCATGGAGCAGGATCGTCAGACAAGCCGGGTCAGATCACGGAGCAGGAACGTAAGCCAGGCCGGGTCAGATCACAGAGCAGGAACGTCAGCCAAGCCGGGTCAAATCATGGAGCAGGATCGTCAGACAAGCCGGGTCAGATCACGGAGCAGGAACGTCAGCCAGGCCGGGTCGAATCACAGAGCAGGAAATAAGGAGCGTAGTCAGACGGGCCAAGTCGGTACACTGGAACACAGCTACACAGCAACACTGGCTCAGGAACACCACAAAAGGGCACCTGACAGGTATAAAAAGGCCATACTGGGCAGGCCAAACAAGCTCAGCCAATGGGAGCACACCACAGCAAAGAGTGACAGAAAAAGATCACGGGAACCGTGATAGTTGGTCATTGTGCATCTTGGTTGATTTTCTTTTTTGAAACTGTTAAAAAATGTCTGTTTTGTATGTTATAAAATCAGACCTTGTGGGGGGCATCAGGATCTCTCCTGATGTGCTCTGGCATTGACCACCTATCCAATAAGATAGGTGTTCAGTGTGGCGACTAGAAAGACAAACAGTGTCTTCTCCTTGTAGCTCCTATCCTCTACTCGAGCCATCTTTCTATCAATGAACACTTGAGTGAAGGATCAAGTGTCCATTGATAGAAAGCCGGTGTAGGAGTTCATTGATAGAAAGCTGGCTCGCCTGGAGGATAGGAGCTACAAGGAGAAGGTGCTGTTTGCTTTCCCGGTTGCCATATACCTATCCTTTTGTATAGCTGGTCATTGTCAGGAGACATCAGGAGGGGTCCTGATGCCCCTCATGAGGTCTGATTTTATAAAATACAAAACATTAACTTATTTTTAACAGTAACCCTTTGTATGCCAGTAGGGTATGCAACACATTGCACTGCAATGTTGTGCACTCGTCTGGCACTCAAAAGGTTAATATTAATTATGAGGCAGATCCAGTTTATTAAAACAAAAAAACAGACGTGTGTATTTTTTTTTTTTTTTTAACTAAAGTTTATTGAAGTTTTTTCATAAGATGGGATAGGGTACAGAATAAGAAAAGGAGGGAATAGAAGCAGGGATACAGTTTATTTCAAGTGATACTACACAAAGTGAGACATCATAATGGTAGACAAAAGAATCCTGTAATTCCCACTTAGTGATAACTAGGTAGTGTTCAAAGCTAGGTGGAGAAAATACCCGGTGCCACAGTCAGGCAGTAAACTTCCGCCAGGTCTGCAGCAGCAGGCCGCCTCATCCACCTGCCACATATTACCGTATGAGTCATAGTCTGGCGTAGGCCTGGATTGAGAGAAAGGCTGATATCTACAGAAGAGGATGGAGTGAGAGAGGAAACAGGAAAAACTAGTGTTAGATAGCAGTGCAATCAAAGAGAGAGAGGGAGGCTGAAGGTTACCTAGGGGAAGTAGAGAGATAAAAAAAAAGGGGAGGAGAGGGGAGAATAAGGTGTGGGGGGGGGTTCCCAAGGGGGGGTCAAACCAGAAGGGAGAGAACAGTTGGGAAGAGTGGTCCATAATGCTCACTCCTCCATTGATCTGTCATGGTTTTGATGGTCGTGATATGTCAGCCACATCTCCCAAACTTGTAAAAAAGCATTCCTGAGCATCTGAAAGAAGTGACGTTAATCTTTCCATGGAGTAAATCTTCCATATATATCCCATCTGAGCCGCACGATTTGGAAGCCAAGTTTGCTTCCAGTGGGAGGCCAGGGTGTTTCTAGCTGCAAGGAGAATGTGTGCCAGCAGTTTAAAGCCAGAGTGGGGCACCTCCAGGGGCCTCAGCCCCAGAAGTAACTACCAAAGTTCAGGGGAGGAGGGAATAGATGCAATGTCTGACATCAGAGAATTCACCACCTCCCAAAAGCTTCCCGCCACCGGACAGGACCACCATATGTGGAAAAGGGTCCCTTATTCGCCAAATCCTCTGAAATATAGTGGAGTCTGCTCTGAGAAGATTTTGTGTAATCTATCAGGGGCAAGGTACAGCAGCTTATAGGCCCTCTCCTTATGAAGTATACATATAGAACTTTTGGATGCAGCCGTTCAGATGTACTGCCATGATTCGAATGACAATTCGGAACCAACGTGTCTCTCCCAAGCTAGCATGTATTTGGTTTTGCATTTGTCAGCCCTGCACTGCTGGACCCGTCTTGACACAGCTTCTTAAACCACATTAAGCCAGGAGGAGGGCCAGTCGGAGCCAAAGTCTGGACAAAATGGACAACCTGAGAGTACCAGTAAAGTTCCAAGGAGGGCAAAGCGTGAACATCTGCAAACGAGAGCACGGGGGCTCCATCAAAACAAGATTCCAAGGTCAACAGATACAGGGGACACAAAAGAGCACTGGCATCTAGATATCTGATAGGTTAGAGACATTGTGGAAGTTGGTCTGGCTGTGTGGGGAAGCCACAGAAGTGTGGTAGTGGAACAGGCCGAACTGAATTCTGCTCTATCATGACCCAGGGAAGGTATTTGTCCCTGGCATGCCATTGGAGAATTTGGGCCAGTGTGTGTAAGATCTGTCATCCTCCTTATATTATCCGAGGCCTGTCTACCCCAAACAAATCCAACCTGGTCGGGGTGGACCAAGGATGGGAGCAAGGGGGAAAGCCTGTTGGACAGAACTTTTGAAAAAATGTTCATATCGGAGTTGATTAGAGATATTAGTCATTAAGAGTTGCAATTCAACGCATCCTTGCCAGGTTTGTGACTAAGTTCCACCGTGGCCTGCAACAGGGAGGAGGGAGACCATCCCTCAGAGAATTAAAGAACTTTTACAGGGGAGGCAAAAGAAGGGGGAGGAAGGATTTATAGTAACCGTTGGAGAATCCATCAGGGCCCAGAGATTTATTGGGTTTGAGATGTCGAACCGCTCGGGAGATCTCCTTCATGGTCACCTGGGCATTGAGAAGTTCTGCTGATCAAGGGACAAATGTGGTAAAGAGCAGTCAGCTAAGTAAGGGAGCACTTTGGACGGTATCACTCCCGGGGCATCGATGTCAAAGTATAAGTCAGTGTAAACGGAAACAAATGCCTTTGATATCTTCCAGGTAACAGTGCCACTAGAATTGCGGATCTCATGAATTTTGTTTTGACTGGCAAAACTGGTCAGCTTCCGAGCCAGCATGGTGTTAGGTTTGTTTGTGTATTGATAGAACTTTTGTTGTGTCCATCGCATGGCCTTCTCGGCCTCTGAGACCAACAGCGCATTAAGTTTGCCCCGAGCACAACTATTTTACTCATCAAATCCAGGGAAAGTAATTATCATGGTGCCTGTGATTCTTGCGCTTTGCTCTACCTCTTCACTTTCCTGTGATTGCTTGGTAGCAGCATGGCGGGTGACTACTTCCTGATTACTCGCGCATCATTCTGAGCGCTCGCTATTTTATAGTTCCACACTGATTGACCTATCTAGACTCCGCCTCCCAGAGAGACCTTATATACTGCATCCTGCCATTGCCGCAGTGCCCTTTCTTGGTATACCTGAGGGTTTTGAGTCTCCTGTTGTGATCCGTTCCTGGCTGCTGAATCTGTTCTGTGTATGACCCTGGCTCGAGTTATGCCTGAACCTTTGGCCTGGCTGACTGCCGCTCTGTGCCGACTTTGGCTTTGTCCGACTACCCGCTCCGTGCTAGTACTTTGGCTTGTCTGACTACCCGAGCCGTTTTGTCCATTGCCTAGTCTGTTTACGCTCTCGCTCCCTGGGGCCTGGAACCCTCCTTGCAGGCTTTCAGTCTCAGTCCTTGGTCGGGTAGCTCCTGTCCGTAGTTCAGCAGTGCTTAGTCCTACCGGGCTTGAGCACTAGTGTTCTAGGGTGTGTGGTAGTTTCTGTAACCTAGCTTTCTAGGTTGTGGGCCTCCAGTATTCTCTCCGCTGTATAGCACACTTACCACTATCGCTAATTCTGTGGTTCTGCTCACCCTACTGGTTTGCTCCTAGTCTGTTCACCAGTCTGGCTATGTTCAGTAAAAAACAAGAAAAGAACAGGGCGCAGACCCATCTAAGAGCAGATCTGTAACATATCAATTTGTAATATCCCCCATTTATATGCACTCACCAGATGTTCTTATTTGTTTGCCTTTAGAAGATTTGCAGACACTTATCCCATTATTACTCTCCTTGTACCAGTCCCCGGATATTAAGTACCATTAAATCCAATTTTGGACAATTTTTGATCTGATAATTTATTAAGCCAATATTCTCAAAAATATAAAATAACAAACAGATGGTAATAGTAAAAAGTATTAATAACAAGTATGAATGTCCAACGCGTTTCGTATCCTATTGGGACACTTTCTCAAGGACTATAATAAATGATAATAATATTTAAAATTATACCTTACTTTTTTCTGAAGTTAAATACTGTATCGTATACGATACATAAGGATTCACCGTCCATCTGCAAAGAAACTGAGACATCTGTGACTTATTCAGGCCTGAGGGCAACCCCTCGCCTCCACTTGATCACCTATAAAGTCTTCCCACGGCTCCTGGCCAGGCTGCGGGCTGAGCAGTCCTGGGCATGGGATCTGTAGCTGAGTCAGTAGATCACTTCCAGACTGCGGATCTTTAACTGAGTACTGGCGGTTGCCATGCGAGAAAGTGATTCTAAATGGAAAGTCCCATTTGTATCCGAAGGGTCTCTGTGATGTGCTTCATTTCCCTACACTTGGACATTGTGCTAGTCACCAGATCTGATTAGAATTCTGGTCTGATCCCATGCCATGTCGGGGTGGAACGCAATGCAGACATCATCAAGGCCTCCTTTATCTTAAAGTATTGCAACTTCAGAATAACATCATGTGGCCTTTCCATAGAGGGCAGCTTTGGAAGCAGTGCACAATGGATACATTGAAGCCAAAAGTCACGGTCCAGAATCTCTGGCAACATATGGTTATAGTGGAACTACCAACCCAAGTAAAGTTAACCCTTTGAGTGCCAGAGTGGTACGGAATGCATTACTTTGAAATGCATTCTGTACCACTCTGGCACTCAAAGGGTTAAACCCCAACATTTACCCATCTGGCGACTAGTGGAAAAATAGTACTAGTCGCCAGAATAATTACCTCCTTACAGAGAAATTCTACTGCTCCCGGGACTGACATCCAGGAAACAGCACAGACATCTTTGCATAGTCACATCTGCGTGCCTGAGCAGCCGCGCAGATTCTTTTAAAGCGCTGTTGCCTGACCGTCAGTCTCAGCAGCAGTAGAATTTAGCTATAAGGAGGTAATTATTCTGGTGACTTGTACTATTGTTCAGCTAGTTGCTAGATAGGTAATTTTTGGGGTTTAACATTACTTGGATTGGTAGTTCCACTTTAAAGAGGCCTAAGGCAAAGCCTTTGGATAGCCCAAAGTAATATGTTGTTTTGCCTATATATATTAACCAGATCTTCTTGATAGTCCACCATTGTAGTACATTCTGCTCGGAGGTCCTGAGTCTCTAAATGTAGCATATTGTAGGTTTTAAATAATTCCTCCTGCTTATGTTCCAGAGTGCCTACGCTTTCACCCATATGGTGGAAATAAGATTGCAGAATATGTACCATCTCTCTGACCTTGACCTGCAGATCTTTTTTCATTGACAGCATACAAGCTTTCAGGTGCGTAATGTCTGCTTTAGTACAAGGCATATCAATCTTGAAGGTAGGCTTCAAAGTATTGGGTGCCTGGTCATGGGATTGTGATTTCAGGGTCGGCATCTCCGGCTCCCTAGTGAAGAAATCATCTAGGTCCTTTGTAGTTTTGAGCTGAGATTTAGGCCTACTCATGGTAGTGAAGATTAAGCTCCTACCGGGCAGACAATATATTGAAACAGCCGGTGTAGCTGTTGGGGCTGTCTGGCCAGGGCACCTCAACCCACCATCCTGGTGGCCTACTACTCTCAGAGAAAAAGGGGGAGAAGAATAGGAACTAGGAAGCCCCCATTAACAGAGGAACCCGGGAGGACTTGGGCATGGGTGAGGCATACAGTCGCGGTGGACGTCAGCCTTGTCTGCGTATCAGCCCCTCTCAAACTGCGATCTCTGACATTGGGTAGAGGCAGTGCTGGTTAGTGAACCAGAGCTGTGAACTTGCATGTGTACCAGCAGACTCCACAAGCATTCAGAAAGGGACAATACAGTCCAGGTAGTGTCAGGGTCAGGAAGTAAGAGGCAGAGTGGGGGCTGCTGACAAGGTAGTCTTCCAGTAGAGGGTGCATGCAACAGAGTCACTAGGGAGGGCTCAGCCTTTCTGCTGTGTTAAGGGGCTATTCTACCAGCACCAGGTCTCCCCGGAACCCCCACTGCACCCCTGTGTCCACGCCATTGAGTCCCTGAGCAATAGTGTATGTAACTATGAGGGCAGTAACAACAGAGAGTGAAAGAAAAACAAAAAAGTAAGAGAGGAAAGTGGGGCAGAGCTAACCTAGGCCCAATTAGAAAAGGGGGTCAATGCCATACCTCCCAAGTGTCCCTCTTTAAGAGGGATAATCTCTCTTTTAGACCCAAATCCCTCTGTCCTTCTTTCCCATCCTGATGTCCCTCTTTTTAGGAAATCAGACTGTGTGGTGTGTTTATAAATGTATCACATTGCTCTACAACAATAAAACTCAAATTAATGCTTGTTTAAACTTCAGTATCTGTGTTTATAAATTAGTCTGTGTAAATAAAATACTTTGGTCTTGTTATAAGTCATTTATTAGATTACACAAGGAGGTGTCAATAGGTCATGAAATAGCCTAAAAATTATTGGAAATGCCCCACCCACCAGGCACACCCCAAGTAACACCCCCTAAAACACAAGTGTCCCTCTTTGTCAGTTTGAAATGTTGGGAGGTATGCATATACTGACATTTAAACAAACAATAATGTGAGTTTGATTGTGGTGGAGCAATGTGATACACTTATATACACACCATGCAATCTGATGTCCTAAAAAAGAGGGTCATTAGGGTGGGACAGAGGGATTTGGGTCCAAAAGAGGAACGATGTATGTTATTGTAAGCTTTCTCTTATTCACCTTGGACAAACTGCATTGTATCAGAGGAATAGCTGGCGGAATAATAGAGCGTCTCACCGAAATGCGATAGTGACAAATTTGGTTGTCAGTTTTTTTTCTTCTTCAAAATCAGTCAATAATAATACATATTTCAGGGGCGGGGAAGCCTGCCTCACCCCTGATACAATGTACCTGACGTGGGCATGTACCACTTCTGAGAAAAGTTACAAATCTAAGGTTCTATGATATAGAGGCTTGGGACGCAAACATCTTCCTGTGTAGAATTTAACGTAAGAGCATGGCTTAGTCGATTAAAGGAGTGTTGAGGGTTCTGATTCGTCGGCAACTGGTTGCTATCACTTATTTTATTGGCTGTTCATTCAGTTGGCAAGATGACAGTCTAGGGACGCAATGGTGAATAATTTCGGAGGCAGGATTAATGAAAGTAATCGCAAAACAGAGTAAGAAACGTTGGTTATGTGCCGTTCCTCTATATGTTTCATGTTTATGTAGTAGTTTTTTTTCAATTACATCTGGTCTTAAAACTGTCATTATATACATCTGTGTCTAGATGTGTGATAACTGCAGAACAACTACGTATAGTCGATTTTATATTCCTTTCACTAACAGGACGCAATAATTTTATTGTATTCGAGTATGGGTCAATAGGCATAAGGTTGTTGAATTGAATCATGTCCTTTTCCCTTTAGCCAGCCTGTTGCCTATACGGAAACACTGAAATATATGTAGGTGTTTTTTCCAAAGTGGGAAAATCGAAAATAATTGTTACTGACCATAGTGAAAATATCTATTTACAAACCATTTTTAATAGACTTGTTTGCATGAACCGTTACATTTCGACTGCCATGGTTTCTCTGATACATTGTAGCTATGTCAAGTGATTAAAATTGAAAGTCTGAAGACCAAATTTAAATAATCAAATAACATTGCATCCCACTAACTTATAGTAAAACACACAATGCAGTATTATATAGTGCAAAATGATGTCGGGCTTTGGTTTGTGTTTCATCAATATTTGTACTAACCTCTCAAATTTATTTTAAAGTGACAACCTCTTTTTAATTTAAAATACTGCGCAAGAGTATAATACGTAAAGTTAAACTATCTACACATTTTATTCTATTTTAATTTAATCATATTTTTACACTTGTATGTCTATGACTTTGCAGTTCCTGAATTTCTGTTTCTATCCTTTTTTTGTGTCACTTACTGTGAAAGGAGGGACAGTGATTGTGAATGACTTGCTGCAACACACACCTTATGCTCTGGAACTTTAAATAAGTCCTTACAGACATAAGGTCCAGATTTTAGTGGTAATGAAGAAAAAACCAGGGGCTTACCAATGCTACTTACCAATGTTACTGGCTGGCACTCACCATGTGTGGTGGTGGTGTCAGTGGCATCCAGCCAGGATAGAAAGCTGGTATGAATTTAGAGGTCACAGTATAATGCAGAACTGATGGACTCCCTTGGATGCTGCACCCTGTGACAATTGCACCTCTGTAGTTATGACCCCTGACAATCTGTGCAAGAAAATTTGGGGAGGCTTTGTGAGTGATGAAACTTCCAATGCTTATCATGGGTATTTCTGCGTCCTGCTTCCTCGGGTCAATTTAATAATAACACACAAACTCATACATAATGGAGATTTGTTTTTTAGTTTACAACAGGGGTTATTCAATAAGGGGTGCTAAAGTGGAGTTTAGATCTCCAGTGATATCACTTCTCCAGTTCCTGTGTAATTCTATAGAGCCTATGCACCAAGATCTCCAAAGCTGGATAAATATTTGTGCATTGGCGCCATAGAATAACATAGGACTTGAGGAAAATATATGTATCACTGTAGAAGTTATCTCCAGGGCCGGATTTGTCAATAGGCAAACAAGGCACTTGCCTAGGGCGCCAGATTTTCAGGGGTGCCTGGCAATGGCCTTGTCACGCCCACCATTCCGCCCCAGGGTGCATAGTAATAATGGTGTGCCACACAATACTGTACTGCCATTTAGTCTGAAAATAATTACGCTGTGCATGGCTGCACCTGTGCTCGCTCACCCTCGAGGGCGCAGGCGCTTAGACAGCAGTTTACTCTCTTCCCGATTCCCCGTTCGTTGCCTTGTACCGGAGCTGCCCCATGTGACCCACAGCTGCGTGCCACTGCCTCCAGACCATTCTCATTGGTCACCTCGCCAGGACCTTCTGTGACGTTATGAGTTCAATGCACCAAGTGGAAGCCGCGCACTTCAGCGAAGCAGTCTACAGCCTAGATTTGTCGGCTGAGCGTGTTGTGTTGGAGTGTCGTGTGTGGTTGTCTCAGAGGAGGTACAGACAACTAACACTATAATGCCAAGAAAAAGATTGTCTTTTTATTGGAACACACCGCAGTTCTCAAACGCTTATATATAAACAAATATGTGAAAAGAAAAGAGGTCGTGGTAGATTAAATTCAAAGGTATCCAAAGTCCATAGCTACTATATTTATCTATATATATATATACATATACCACTAACAATGTAGGGGACCAGTTTCAGTGTTATAAATGTTGAAGAAATTCAGAGTAGCACATATTTAAAAATATAGTTTTATTCAAAGCTCATTAAAAGCTTATTAAAATAATTTAAAACCTTGAACCAAAAGCTCCCTACGATTTCTAAGGGTAGCTTAAATAGTGCTCAATGTCCTTATCAGTAGATAGAGATTCTGCATTACCACTGAATAAAGGAATTGTCCTAAAAGGGACCTTGTACATTTAAACAGTTATTGTTTGCTAATTTACCCCTGTATTAATATCTAGTACTTTATAGGACCTTATAGATCATAGATGGCAGATGTCCACCATATTTGTTATTAATTATTAATGTAATTATTAATCCCTAAAAGAATAATCGTTAAAGGGACCACTATATCTTTAATATATCTATTGATTTGCTCTTATCTTTTTAGAGCGCAGCTCTTCAAAATATAATTAGTACCTTGTTCTTGCCTTTTGGAACAATAGCACACATATTATCAGCAGCTTCAATAAAGTAATATCCTTCCCCTGTGTCAATTATTGTAAACCCTTATTGGTTGTAATTCAAAATATGTTTTGAATGAATCAATCTTAAAGGGGAACTTTCACCCCTTAATAACTAAATCCCCCCTTACTGCTGACCTGGCGACTAGCTGCTTAGTAGCGCTAGTCGCCAGAAATCTTACCCCGTTCTCAAGATTTCGCCGTTTGAAAGGATCAGGAAGCACGGACGTCTCTTCACAGTGACGTCCGTGCGCCTGCGCTGTCAGTCCCTTGTCAGTCCCTTGTGCACCGTACGGTGCACAAGGGACTGACAGCGCAGGCGCACGGACGTCACTGTGAAGAGACGTCCGTGCTTCCTGATCCTTTCAAACGGCGAAATCTTGAGAACGGGGTAAGATTTCTGGCGACTAGCGCTACTAAGCAGCTAGTCGCCAGGTCAGCAGTAAGGGGGGATTTAGTTATTAAGGGGTGAAAGTTCCCCTTTAAAGGGATAGTAATACTTTATTATTACTATCCCTCATATTAGGTATTTGCAAAATAAGTTACTAGCCCCCAGGTTCATCTCTCACCTTTTATAGTTTGAGAGATAACTGAAGGCAAAGTCCCCCCTCCCTTCCCTGTAGTCAGCGTTGTACTGACTGCAGGGGAAGTATGTCATACGACAGGCTTGTGGCTCTGCAGCTGAGTCGAGATCCCGTTGGTGAAGAAGAATTATTTCACTGAAACAGTCTTCTACATGTGCATGGTTTGTGCTTAGTTTGCAAGCACATGTAGAAGACTGTTTCAGTGAAATAATTCTTTGTCACTAATACGATTGCGGCTCTGCTGCAAAGCTGCATGATGAAAGACAGACCGGATATCCCTGCAGTCAGCACAATGCTGACTTCAGGGAAGGGGGAGGGAGGGGGAACTTTGCCTTCAGTTATCTCTCAAACCATAAAGGTTTGAGAGATGAACCCGGGGGGCTATTAACTTATTTTGCAGATATCTACAATATGAGGGATAGTAATAATAAAATAACAATTTGAGTTATTATTTGTGATGTAGTCATGAATTGGCACAGTATAATATAGTTTCCTCTGTGTCCAATCCACGGCATAGACTGTGGTCAATTAGCTCCGCCTTCCAGCTGGTAGGACCAATGTAAATCTTTAAAAGTCTCTCACTTCCTCCCCAGGTCAGTTATATTGGTCCTACCTAGCTGGAGGACGGAGAAGTTGCTTCTCCTGTTATAAGTTTAAAAAACTTTACCTCGCCGCTCGTAGTAACCGGAAGTATCGTTCCGAAAACCGGAAATACGCACGTCTGCGTTCCACCACTGAAACGCACGCGGACGCGGTGGAGTGCACATGGGGGGATTTAAGCAGAGGATGAAAGAGCATCTATGGACAGGGGTAAGGGAATAATTATATATTTGCATGCTGATATGTCTGTTTAAGCAATTGTTTCTGCACAAGTTACTAGTTATGTCTGCTACTAAGGAACAAAAGGCTGACAAGCCAAAACCTGAGGCTAAGGAAGATAAGTCTGTTAAGGGTAAACCCTGTGCTGGATGTGAAAAGTTTTTGTCTCTAACTGAGCCAGGAAAACTATATGAAGACTGTCTCAGAAAGGCTGCTGGGCATGAAGTACCATTACAGTTTCAAAATTTTATATCCTGGATGAAAGATTCAATACAAGAAACTTTTTCTTGCATGCAAGAATCTGCTAAGAAACGTCATAGAGAATCTGATCCAGATGAAGGGCCATCGAAGAGAAGAGGATGATGAAAGTTTTATTGAATTAGAGTCTGGAGCCTCATCTGCTGAGGAGGGTGAAATCACTGAGGATAGTGGCAGTTTCTCTTTAGATAAGATGGACTCACTAGTTAAGGCCATGCGAAAATCCCTAGGATTAACAGAAATCCAGAAGGATTTAAATATTATGGATTCTGCTTTTGTGGTTTTTAAGAAATCATATCCTCAGATGCCTGTTCATGCCTCTATTCAGGACACTATCAGATCAGAATGGAAACAGATTGATAAACGCTGCACTATATCTAAACGTTTTCAGAGAATGTACCCATTCCAGGAAGAGGAGACGAGAACATGGTATACCCCTCCAAAAGTTGATGCAGCCATATCCCAAACATCTAGGCGCATGACTATTCTCCTGGAAGATGGGGCATCTCTGCGTGACCCAATGGATAAAAGAGCTGATAGTGCTCTGAAGAAGCAGTTTACTACAATTGGCCACAATTTAAAAACCGCTACAGCTATGGCTTCCATGTTCCGTGCATTGCGCATATGGATTTCTGAGATTGAGGAAAAACTGGAGTCCTCAGTCTCTAGAAACCGCATTCTGAAAGATCTGGGGGTTGTTAAGGACGCTATCAATTATTCATGTGATGCGTCGTTCGATAGTATCAGATTACTGGCTAAAGCTTCTGCCTTATCTTTCACTTCCAGAAGAGCACTATGGATTAGATCATGGGAAGTAGATCCATCCTCAAAAAACCGATTAGTATCCCTTCCCTTTGCAGGTTCTAAGTTGTTTGGCGACTCTCTAGAGGAAATTATTAAAAAGTCTTCAGGTGGCAAGAGCCTATTTCTACCTCAAGAGAAGAGAGCTCGCCATTCACCTACTAGAGCTGGACAGTACAAGCGTCAGTCCTTTCGGGAAGCCAAAAGATACCAACCAGGCAGAAGATATGATCCTAAGCCCAGGGGGACTCAGACCCAGATATCTGGAAATCGGAAGGATTTCCAGAGAAAAGGGCGGTATCAACAATGATGCCAGTCTATCCCCTTCTCTTCCAGTAGGGAGCAGACTGGTGGAGTTTTTTCAGTCTTGGAGCCAAATCCATCACGATCAATGGGCCCTAGACATAATTCAAAGGGGATACTCTTTAGAATTCAAGACTGCCCCCAAAATTCCAAGATTCCGGACATCAGTTGTCAGAAACAGGGAAAAGATCTGACAAATGAAGCTAGCTCTGAAACTTTTGTTACAGAACAGGGTGGTGGAAGAAGTTCCCCTGTCCCAAAGATTCCAGGGGTTTTACTCAATGCTTTTTCATGTTATCAAGCCTTCCGGGGAAATGAGGTTAATCCTAGACCTCAAGGACTTGAATGCCATGTTGAAGGTCAGGCGCTTCAAGATTGAGACAATATCCTTCACTCTCAAGTCAATTCCTCCTCAAGCTTACTTGACGCGTCTGGATCTCCAGGATGCATATTATCATCTGTTGATAAGGGAATCACATCGGATGTATCTTCGATTTCACATTTTTCAGCGTCGCTTTCAGTTCAGGGTCCTTCCTTTTGGACTGGCAGCGGCCCCCCGGGTGTTTACCAAAGTCCTGTCCCTAGTGATGGCAGAAATGAGACTAAACAAGATAAAAGTTATCCCTTACCTGGACGACATTCTGATTGTGGAAGCCTCAGAACAGAAGTCACGGTTAAGCACCAGTTTTTGCAGGAACCTGCTCTCCAGGCTGGGTTGGCTTCTGAATATGAAGAAAAGTTCTCTCTCTCCCAGCCAGCAGATTCTATTTCTGGGCATCAATTTCGACACCAGAAAAGAGATTGCAACCCTGTCAAAGGACAGACAGACCCGCATACAGAATGCAGTGACAAGTTGTATCAGGGGACGAAGACACAGTATTCATTCCTTCCAGAAACTGCTGGGACACCTGGCATCAGCTTACCAGATTCTGCCTTGGGCCAGGGCACACTCCAGGTTGACCCAGAAGAATTTTCTTACCTTTTACAAAGAACATCCATTCAACCCATCTTTTCAGATCCCTCTCTTCCAGTCAGCCAGAAAAGAATTATATTGGTGGACAAAGCAATCCAATCTTGTGAAGGGACGCTCATTCAAGGAACCAGATTGGATGATAATACACACGGATGCCAGCAATACCGGTTGGGGAGGCATATGGAATGTGAAGATGATTCAGGGAACATGGAATCAAAAAGAAGAAAAATTGCACATAAATCTAATAGAGTTACTTGCAGTATGGAAGACTCTCAGACACTTCGGCACAGATTTGCAAGGAAAAGCAGTACTAATAAGATCCGACAATGTGTCTGTTGTCCAGTATCTGACCAACCAAGGGGGCACAAGGAGCCCTCAGCTGAACGATCTAGCATTACAGATATTGGGCTGGGCAGAGAAGAATCTGCTAGCCCTCAACGCAACTTATCTATCAGGTCAACTCAACACTCAAGCAGATTTCCTGAGTCGTCACACAGTAGACCCCGGAGAATGGAGTCTAAACAAATTAGTCTTCCAGACCATCATAAGAAAGTTCGGAAAACCAGCAGCAGATCTCATGGCAAAGGCAGAAAACAGTCAGTGTCCAGTCTGTGTCCAGATGGAAAGACCCACAGGCCCTAGCTCGGGATGCGTTAAAAATACCATGGACATTCCCTCTGGCATATGTATTTCCACCCCTACCCCTGATGGTGGAAATTCTTCAAAAAATCAGGAGGGACAAAGCAGAGATTATCCTAGTGGCCCCAGACTGGCCAAGGAAGTCATGGTACACGGATCTGCTAGAGTTATCCATCAGGAGGCCTGTGTCTCTTCCGAACATTCCGGATCTTCTGGTACAAGGTCCTCTTCTCCATCCAGATCCGCAGTTCTTCAAGCTCAAGGCCTGGAGGCTGAGCGACAATCTCTTAGATTACAAGGTACTTCAGATTCCGTAATAGACACTATCCTTAGTGGAAGGAAAGCTTCCTCATCTAGAATCTATTATAGGGTCTGGACTACCTTCCACAAATGGTGCACCTCTCATAATTTAGATAGGAACTCTATCTCGGTACCTAAAATCTTGGATTTTCTCCAGGTTGGATTCCAGATGGGGCTAAAACCTGCATCCCTTAGGGTACAGTTGGCTGCAATTTCAGCTGTGCTAGCTACCCCCTTCGCGGATCACTACCTTATTAAAAGATACTTCCAATCTATTTCCAAAATAAAACCTACTATTAGGGAAATTCTTCCTCCTTGGGACTTAAACATCGTGCTACAGCAACTAGCTTCACATCCCTTCTTTGAACCTCTGGAGTCAATATCTCTCAAGCATCTGACCCTCAAAACTGCATTTTTAGTGGCTATTACTTCGGCTAGACAAATTAGCGAACTACAGGCTCTAGTCTCAAATCCACCATTTATGATTTTTCACCAGGACAAGGTGGTTCTCAGACCAAAGTTGAGTTTTCGTTCCAAGGTGGTATCGCAATTCCACTTGAACCAGGACATTGTGCTCCCTTCCTTCTGCCCAGAACCGGTGCATGAGACAGAACGTAGACTTCATAATCTGGACCTCATCCGTTGCTTCCAGATCTATCTTAACAGGACCAAGTTATTCCGTAAAACAGATAGCTTGTTTGTCCACTTTTGTGGAAAATTTAAGGGCTCAGCAGCCTCTAAACCTTCCATCGCCAGATGGATAAGAGATTGTATTAAACTTGCATACGAATCAGCAGATCTGCCTCCTCCTCAGGGAATAAGGGCTCACTCTACTAGAGCTATATCAACCTCTTGGGCTCCGAAAGCCCTGGCATCTCCAGAAGAGATTTGCAAAGCAGCCACCTGGACTTCAGTATCAACGTTTATTAAACACTACTAGCTGGATGTCCAGACATCAACAGATGCAAAATTCGGATGAAAGGTGCTCGAAGCAGCCATTTCAATCTGAATGTTGGCTGATACCCGCCCTGATGAGGTAGTGCTCTGGTAAGTCCCACAGTCTATGCCGTGGATTGGACACAGAGGAAAAGGTGAATTTACTCACTGATATTTGTTTTTCCTCTGTGTCCTTCCACGGCAACCCTCCCTTGGTTATACTGGTATTGTATCGTTCCTAATGTATCTTGGTCTTAAAATGATGTCTACCTGATCATGGCTATATCTAATACTCTGTATCTTGCAGCTTGGACAACAGTATAACTGACCTGGGGAGGAAGTGAGAGACTTTTAAAGATTTACATTGGTCCTACCAGCTGGAAGGCGGAGCTAATTGCCCACAGTCTATGCCGTGGAAGGACACAGAGGAAAAACAAATATCGGTGAGTAAATTCACCTTTTCTTCATTCTCCATTGTGAGCATTATTTAAGCTACCCTTAGAAATCGTAGGGAGCTTTTGGTTCAAGGTTTTAAATTACTTTAATGAGGTTTGAATGAAATTATATTTTTAAACATGTGTTATTCTGAATTTCTTCAACATTTATAACACTGATCTGGACTGGTCCCCTACATTGTTAGTGGTGTGTGTGTGTGTGTGTGTGTGTATATATATATATATAATATATATATATTATACACTAGTTGAAGAGCCCATTACACGGGCCACAGTGCCACTGCCAGCCTGTTTTGGGGCAATCATGCGCAGTAGAGCGTCCAGCTCTGTATCAGCCGCGGCACGGGCAGTCTCTGCTGCGCATGACTGCATCGTTACAGGAATTTGGTTACCTTTGAATTTAATCTACCACAACCTCCTTTCTTTTCACACATTTGTTTTTATATGAGGTACAGATAACCGCACAGGCCACAACAGTTGTTGGCGGATGGGTGGCAGCAGCAGTACACAGTAAAGCCCCCCCCCCCCAACAGACTCAAGTGCAGCATCAGTCTGTTATGTTTTGCCCACCATTTGAGTTACTATTTGTGATGTAGGCATGAATTGGCATGGTATAATATAGTTTCTCCATTCTTCTACAAATGGTTTTCATGTGTGAGCATACCCCAAATATATGCACTGTCTATTTGGCCAAATAATTCACATACATACATAACTCCAGGGGAGGGCTGGTCACTTGTGGCCTGGGGGGGCACATACAATCAAGTGGCCCATTTCTACTATTGTTCAAGCCTACTGTCTCAGCCCACCTCTTTTGTTAATTTTAAAATTGGCATTAATATTGTGAAGTAAGGCAAATTATACCACAGAGCTTACAATTGAAATGGAGCTACAGAGATTGCAATTTAAGTAAAAAGCTACACTAGTGATACCATAGAGCTCACAAGGGAAATGGGTTAGGATACTAGTGTAAATCCACTTGGATTGTAGCTCTATGGTATCACTGGTATAGCTCCATTTCAATTGTAAGCTCTGTGGAATCACTAGCGTAGCTCCATTTACAGCAGCATGTGAGACATTGAGTGAGGCAGTGGCCCACCAACCAGGACAAATGACTGACCCAACGGGCAATTGCCCCCCAGGCCAGACCTCCCCTGCATAACTCTAGATGGGATAAAACTAAATCTGATGTTCATGGGTGACTGGGCATGATTGTACACAGTCAGTGAGAACAGAAGCCATAATGCTGCCAGTAATAATGCCACATTACAGGGCATTTTGATTGTACAAACAACACACACCATACACTGCAGGAAGATAATATAGTGGTCGGTGGACACATACACCACATGAAAAAATACAGGTGATCTTCCTGCAGTGTATGGTGTGTGTATGTACAATCAAAATGCACTTTAATGTAGCATTATAGCATATGTTCCCTCTGACTGTGTACAATCACGCCCAATTGCCCATGAACATCAGATTTAGTTTTATCCCATGTAAACATAAGAGTTATGTGTGAATTATTTGTCCGTATACTGGGTTATTCCATTTATGTGAATATATTGTATGCATACTATATATAGTGCATATGGTGATTTATAAGGTGAAGACTGCACCTCATTTTGTTTGATTTCCTTTTCTGCTGCAGGGATAGTGTAGTGTTACATTTTATCACTATATTACTTGGGTCTTAAACACTGGGAAATAAAGGGCAGGTTACATATATAATAAAGATAATTTATGCTCTCTGTATATATGCTGAATATACACCCCCACCTGGCCCACACTTCTGGGAAAATTGCTACAGTACTGTGAAGAGCAAAAAAATCTAAAAATGGGTGTGTCCGCAAGAGGGTGTGATTAACTGAGGGGAGTGGTTGGGGTGGGGCAAAGGCGGGGCTAGGGGCGCCGGAGGGTGTTGTGCCTAGGGGCGCCTGAGATGTAAATCCGGCCCTGGTTATCTCCGCTTTATTGCCTCTTTATCACATCTTAGTGAATCTCCCTCAAGATCTGTCTGAACATTCTACACCTTGTAGTACTGGTACATGATGGCGTAAGGAGTATATTTATCAGGTTTTGTTGAATATTAGGGCCCATATGTATAAAGACAAAAGCAGACCAGATGTGCCTCAGCATTTTCATAGATAACAAATAAAATTTGAGAACAAAAGTGAGGGGAGTAGCAATTTCTCCTCTAAGTGTACTAGAGGTCTTAAATACAAATGTATTCCCAGTTTGAAAATTCCCTTTTTATTAGGGTACTCGGGAAAAATGTGAGGCTAGAACCTGCTTCTTGGTATATTCACACTGACTGACCCTCAGTCCTAGTTTCTCTCACAAGCTCCCTCCAATATATTTTCTCTAGAAAATTCCTTACGCCTCCAAGGATATTATAACAGAATGATGCTTTCTGACCAACGTGTTATCGTGAGGTAGATTTCAGTACTTCAATGGGGGTATCGAGCAGAAACTCATATTATAATATAATATATTTATTGGAGCAACTAGTCAAAGCTTGAAGGAGCAATAAGAAATATACAATACAATAGCACATGCTACTCGTTGCCTTACACTTGTTACTTCATCAGGGCATAAACATTTCATCACCCATACACAACCTTTTATAGATGGTCTTAATTGCAAACACCTACCTTATCTTGATGATGAGACACCAAAAATAAGATCATTAGCACGAATCAACATGGTTTTATGAAGAATAGGTCATGCCAAACTAATCTTTTCAGCTTCTATGAGGAGGTAAGCAGCAACCTTGACAATGGCAAGGCAGTAGATGTAGTATATCTAGACTTTGCAAAGGCATTTGATACAGTACCACACAGAAGGCTGGTGTATAAAATAAGGAAATTGGGGCTAGGAGATAACCTTTGCAATTGGATACAAAACTGGTTGAAGGATAGGGAACAGTGTGTGGTTGTAAATGGAAAATTCTCCAGTATAGTTAAAGTGGAGAGTGGAGTACCTCAGGGTTCAGTATTGGGTCCGCTGCTTTTTAACATGTTTATAAATGACCTGGAAATAGATATAGAAAGCAAAATATCAATATTTGCAGATGATACTAAATTATGCAAAGTCATTAATTCAGAACAGGATATTTTCTCTCTACAGAGGGACTTACATACAATGTCAGATTGGGCAAACATGTGGAATATGAAGTTTAATGTGGGGAAGTGTAAAGTCATGCATTTGGGAGGAAACAATCCCAAGGCTACTTATAAACTTAATGGAATAATTTTAGGTGACTCGTTGCTAGAAAAAGACCTGGGTATCCTTGTCAACTACAAACTTGGAAACAGTGACCAGTGTCAAACAGCAGTAGCAAAGGCAAACAAAGTCCTGTCTTGCATAAAAAGAGGTATTGAAGCAAGAGTGGATAACATTATTTTGCCATTATACAAATCATTGGTAAGACCTCACCTTGAGTATGCAGTGCAATTTTGGGCACCGGTTCTGAAAAAGGATATACTAGAACTAGAGAGGGTACAGCGGAGAGCAACAAAATTAATTAAGGGAATGGAGGACTTGACATATGAGGAACGACTAAACAAACTTGGTTTATTTACTCTAGAGAAAAGACGACTAAGAGGAGACCTTATCACATTGTACAAGTATATGAGAGGTCAATACAAGGATCTCTGCGGTGAGCTATTTATTCCAAGGCCTGCTCAGGTGACCAGGGGACACCTCTTGAGATTAGAGGAAAGGAGGTTTAAACTTCAGCAGAGGAAGGGTTTTTTTACGGTAAGGTCTGTCAAATTGTGGAATTCATTGCCCAGGGAGGTAGTTATGGCAGATACAATGGACACATTTAAGAGAAGATTAGATACATTTCTTTCAAAAGGGAACATACAGAGTTATACTGTTTATCAGTAGGCAGATCAGGAAGGTCTGATAAAGACTAATTTAATTGGTAGCAGGAAAGCTATAAAATTCTTAGTTACTGAGGTATGAAGCGAAGGTTGAACTTGATGGACTTGTGTCTTTTTTCAACCTAATTTACTATGTTACTATGTAAAAACATTAACCACTCAACGTCCCCTTTGTTTGAGTATTGCCCGATATTCCAGCTTGTACAACAGGTATACAACGTGTACATCGGGTTTGTTCTACAACAATATGCACCGTGTGTTCCATTGGGAATTCATGATGTTATTTCCTCTACAATACACATTGAAACTCGGCCTTCTCGCCACTCTGTCGGGGGTTCAGAATGACTTCCACGCTTCAGTGTGTGGAACGCATGCAGCCCTCCCCAGATCCTGGAAAGAACATTGGGGTAGTATTTTAAAAAGAGAAAATAAGTGTTAAAATGGCTGTAACATAGCTGTGTCCGATATTTATAAACGTAATAACGCCTGCTTAAGAGGATTGAATGGCGTGTAGTATTTTTTTTTTTTTTTTTTTTTTTTAATGGAGTAATAGTTTGTAAAATGTTGCTCAGTGAATTTTTAAAGGGATGTTGTATTTGCAATAATTTTGTGACTTAATTTTCACCAGAATCTCAATGTCAGGTATATGCTGTCCTTAAGTATTTCAGGCGTTAAAATCAGCATAACACCATATTTATAAAAATGCCTTTAACCATTTATAAAGACTTGACGTTATCTCCACTTGCCATGCTTTAAGGACCGCTTTTTAAAAAGTAATAAGAATGTTTTTTATAAATCTCCCCCATTATTCTTTATCATATAATTAGGTCGGAATTGCATCCATATTCTTATACATGTAACGTTTCCTTAATAAATACCATTGCTTAACACACTCAAGTAGGGAAATATAATGAAAATCTGTATATGTGGAAAATACATATATTATTACACAACATTGATCACGTCAATGCATGAGTAACACCTTATGCAGAACTGTATAGGAGTTATGAGGTGAATACATATAGTCTCAACTTTAATCAGTAATTAGATGTGAACAATAAGAATCTGAACATGGCTTAAATGCATCGCCACACTCAAATAATAATAAAGGAACAATATTGCAGAAGCCTCTGTTGTAGCACGATGCGTCTGGATGTCAGTATGCCGTCTCGCAAGTTCACTGAGGCAAGAGCGAGTCTCTACTGTATTGGAGACCAGTCCCAGCCGTGAACTGACAAGCGGCTCTGAGGCACTCCAGCGCATCACGCATCCAAGTAAGCGTACACTCAAACTACCGGTCACTAAGACAAAAGGCTCTATGGATTAACAAGAGAGGAAACCATAAATGAGATGTAGAATTCATGTGGGGTCAGAAAAACTGAGACTGTACGAGGCTGCATAGAGTCACAGAGTTGTTGTCCCCATATGATTTCACACAAGCTAATAACCCAAAATACTACAATCCAGAACTGGTTAAAGTTTAAGTTAGTGGTAGAAATAGACTGGCTATGACATTATATGCATACTAGGCATCTCAGAGGTTAGTGTACTAAGTCGAATACAAAAAAGTGGGTTGTCACACAGTTGGGGCCATGAGAGTTTCTAGTAGATGTAAAACTGGCAGATATCAGTTGTACACTTATCTTCAGAAAGAGACCACAATAAATGCTGGAATAAGCAGTCATTGCTGGGAATTCAGTTGAATCTGAATCCTGGAAATAACACACATAACCAGTTAAAGTCTATAGTGGAGATAAACTGACAAGGACACCCACATTTGTGTATGCTGCTGTAATCCGTCTAGAGTGAGTGCCCTAAGTGGAGTCTGGATCATATGGTGAGGACCAAAAGTCTTTCAAACAGAAATATAATTGGCAGTCAAACATCTCTGATCTAACCCATCGGGAGGAAAATACCAGGGTCAATCAACCTTATGGAAAAGTGTTTATAGGGCAATTTAGGAAAAACAAGACATTATGTCCTTGGCGAGAGAGTATCACCCTTGGTGAATGATCATTTCCCAACTCTGAGGTGTGTTTGTTCAAGAAGGTGTTCAGGTGTGCACCAGACGTTCTTCCTGTGACGCCCACAGAATCAGCATCTGAGAAAATGTCATGTAGTCATATGTCGCTAATGGAAAACCAGCCATTTATGTCCAAAGAGCCACCTTTGAAGGGTATGAATATATGGAATCATTTGGTCTAGCGTCAAGTCCTATTGTGTGTAGATGTTTAAGGTAGCAATGCCCTCAGAGACTGTGTGACAAAAGATTCAACTGAATCCCAATGTTAAGGATGGGTTACTATCACACTTATAGAAAACAGGTTAGAGGCGACCTTTCATTAAAGCAGAACTACCACCCCAACATGAATAAGTCTGTAGTAATGTCTCTTCCCTTGGTCATTAGTGCTGTGTAATTTTTTTTTTCCCCTCTGTGTCCAATCCACAGCAATCTACTGTGCGATATTGGCTCTGCCCTTCAGCTGGTAGGACCAATCAAAATTATAAAGTTGTCTGATTCCCTTGACTGCTCGGTCATTTTGGTCCTACCAAGCTGGAGGACGAAAGGATTTCTCCTCTTTTCTCCTGCTTAATTTTTTGTTTTCAATTATCTATGTAGTTTGCCTTTTAATGCAAACTACATCCATCTTACTCTGCAAGGCTATTTACCGCGGGTGCTAGGTCCCATTCAGTGGAATACCTTAGACCCGGTTTAGCTATGGGGCTTGCTGTCAGACTCATTCCCAAGCGGTGTATGTAGCAAGTACCTTGATTCCGGTGCACGTTCAGGAAGCCTGCCTCTATCCACGCGCCAAATGGAGGCGCCGGCTGATGATGCCCCCTTTACCCGGACCAGCAGGAAGCGGAACCGGAAGTAGGCGCACTGCGTTCCAAGGTGGAACACAAAAGCTCTCAAACAAGCGGGCGACTCAAGAGGACGTGCACACGCTATGGACTGTGAGTTAAAACTTACACATTATATATATATATATATAATATATTTAAGCTGTTTTGCTGTCTGTATTTCTTTAGTTATTGCTATATAGAATTCTTCTATCATGTCTAAGGAACGCAAGTCAGAGAAAAAGCTAACGGAGGCTTCCAAAGAAGACAGACCTGCTGTTAAGTTTAAGCCTTGTACAGGCTGTGAAGGAAAGATCCCTGCCTCTGATAATGCCAGATTATGTGTGGAATGCCTGCAGAAGGTATCCTCTTCTGAAGTTCCAGCTCAGTTTACTGAATTTCTGAGCTGGATGAAGTCATCTATGCAAGAGACATTTTCCTCTATGCAGGAGACTTCAAGGAAAAGGCATAGGCAGTCTGATCCTCAGGAAGGCACTTCTTATAAGCTTGAAGAAGATTATACAAGCTTAATGGATGTTGAATCTGCAGCTTCTTCTGCTGAGGAAGGAGAAATCTTGGAAGATCAAGGTGCTTTTAGTGTAGAAAATGATGGATTGGTTAAAGCTATGAGAATTACCCTTAGTCTAACAGACACCCATAAAGAATTAAATGTAATGGATGCTGCCTTCATAGGTTACAAGAAAGAGACCCCTTCTTTTCCTGTTCACAGTTCAATCAAAGATATGATTGCGAATTAATGGAAGTTGGGTGATAGGCGCCTACAGAACACTAGACGCATGCAACGCATGTATCCTTTTACTGAAGAAGATACAGTTGTGTGGATTTCTCCTCCCAAGGTGGATGCGGCTGTTGCACAGATTTCCAAAAGAACAGCCCTTTTATTAGAAGAAGGAACATCTCTAAAGGATCCTATGGACAGAAGAGCAGATTCAGCACTAAAAAAGCAGTTCTCAGTGATTGGGCAGACTCTAAAAACTGCTACAGCAATGGCCTGTTTCTTTAGAACTCTGCGTATCTGGCTAGCGGACTTTGAAGAAAAGTTGGACTATTCGGTATCCAGGTCCAGATTGTTAAAAGAATTAGGTCCTATTAAGGATGCCTTAAATTTTTCATGCGACGCCACTCTGGATAACATCAGGGGACTGGCAAGATCATCAGCATTATCCATCACATCAAGAAAGGCCATTTGGATAAAGTCCTGGGAAGCGAATGCTACATCTAAGAATAAACTTGTTTCTCTCCCTTTCACAGGCAACAAATTATTTGGTAGCCAGCTGGAAGACATAATTCACCAGTCTTCAGGTGGGAAGAGCCAGTTCCTTCCACAACAACGTAAAGCCAGAACATCTTCTCCTAGAAGCAGTCATTTTGCGAAGCAAGAAGGTACAGACCTGGCTGGGCGTACGATCAAAGGCAGAGTGGAACATCTCAGGGACCCCGGTTTGGAACTAAGAGTTCCAGAAGAAACCTAGGTTCCAGCCAAATCAGCAATGATATTGTAGTCACCCCATCAGAGACTCCAGTTGGGGGCAGGCTGGAGTCCTTCAAGGACGCATGGTTCAAGATCAGTCCAGACAGATGGGTGTGTCTGATAATTCAGATGGGGTACTACTTAGAGTTCAAAACTGTCCCACAATTTCATCACTATTGCTCCTCCAGAATCTGGAATCAGGAAACAGCAGAGGGAATGAAGGAGCTTTTGGTTCTATTGAAGAACAAGATAATAGAGAGAGTTCCCAAGAACGAAGAGTTCCATGGAATTTATTCTACAATTTTTGCTGTTCCGAAACCTTCAGGGGAGTTACGGCTTATCTTAAACTTAAAAAAAGATCAATTCTCATCTGAAACTACAGAAATTCAAGATGGAGACTATACAAACAGCAATGAAGATAGTCTTTCTTTCCTCAAGCATATCTCACCAGAATAGATCTGAGGGATGCCTATTATCATATTCCAGTTCACACAGCTCACAGAAGATTTCTCAGATTCCAGATCTTCAACTCCCACTTTCAGTACAGAGTGCTGCCTTTCGGGCTAGCTTCAGCCCCCAGAGTTTTCACAAAAGTGCTCGCCGTGACCATGGCATCCCTGCGAAAACAGCACATAAAGGTATTTTCTTATTTGGACGACATACTGATTGTGGAGGAATCAGAAGAGAATTTCAAGAAAAAGCACAGCCTTATGTCTAGATCTACTTCAAAAACTAGGCTGGATGATAAATTTTCAAAAGGGCCAGCTGCAGCCAGTCCAAGAACTTCTTTTTCTGGGCGTACTGTTCAACACCAGCCAGGATCTGGCAACTCTATCACAAGATAGGCAGAGTCAGCTGCTAAAGAGCGTATCAAAATTTCTGGCACACCGTCAACAAACGACGAAGGAGTTCTCACGCTTACTGGGGAATTTGTCTTCAGCACATCCCATAATTCCTTGGGCGAGGGCCCACAGTCGCTGTGCCCAGATCAATTACCTCAAGCACTTCAAGAGGGATCCATCAAACATCTGGTTAACCCGGAAAGAGTTAAAGTGGTGGTACCAGCCTCAAAACCTTTCCCAAGGGAGTCCACTGAGGGAAGTATCATGGCAGACAGTGACCACAGATGCCAGTCTAAGCGGCTGGGGAGGTGTTTGGGGATCAAAAACAGCCCAGGGACTCTGGACACAAGCACAATCAAAAAGACACATAAATCTGTTAGAACTTCAAGCTGTTTGGAACACCCTCCGATATCTGGAGAAAGATCTTACAGGAAAATTTGTGCTAGTGCGGTCGGACAATACCGCAGCAGTACAATATCTGATGAACCAGGGAGGAACGAGGAGCTTGTCTCTCAACAAATTAGCCCTCTGAATAATTATTTGGGCAGAATCTCGACGGATAACCTTAAAAGCGACCTACCTGTCAGGGAAGCTCAACACTCAAGCAGACTTCTTAAGCAGGTTTCGTATAGACCAGAGCGAATGATCTCTAAACAAAAGTTTACCAGGAGATCATAGCAATCTTGGGCACACCCACTATAGATCTCATGGCATCAGAAACCAACAACAAGTGCCAGATGCTCTTTTCCAGGTGGAAGTCCAGCAAGGCAGTAGGGCAGGATGCTCTCCTTTTACAGATGGAATTTTCATCTAGCGTACCTGTTTCCACCAGTACCCTTATTAACAGAAGTACTCCAGAAGATCCAGAGGGACAGAGCAGAGGTGATCTTGATTGCCCCGGACTGGCCCAGGAGGGTATGGTATTCAGATCTCCTGAGGATGTCCATCAGAGATCCCATCAGGTTACCTCTGATCCCTCAGTTACTGACTCAAGGTCCAATACTACATCCAGATCCAGCATTATGGCGGCTGAGCGGCAGTCTCTGAAGCTTAAAGGTTTTTTTGATTCCGTAATAGAAACCATCCTGGCCGGTAGACTCCTGTCAACCTCCAAGATCTAGTACAGGATTTGGGCTGTTTCCCGAAGATGGTGTATTCAACAGAACTTGGACAGGAGGGATATTTCATCAGGACGCATTCTGGACTTCCTTCAGGAGGGACTCAAGAAGGTGTTGAAACCAGCCTCTTTAAAAGTCCAACTATCTGCGTTATCGGCAGTCCTAGTATCTCCTTTTTCAGAACAATATGTTTTCAGAAGATATATGTCAGATATTTCTAAAATCAAGCCCACAATTAGAGAGATTATTCCTCCCTGGGATTTGAACCTGGTCCTTACCCAATTCTGTTCACACAGCTTTTTTGAACCATATCAATATCTCTGAAACATCTAACATTAAAAACAGTACTGCTTACAGTGGTCACTTCTGCACGCAGGGTAGGAGAGCTCCGAGCCCTTCTATGCGATCCTCCTTTATACTGTTTTTCATCAGGACAAGGTGGTTTTGCGTCCTAAGCCCTCATTCAGGTCTAAGGTAGTCTCTAGTTTCCATCTTAGTCAGGAGATTATTTTGCCATCCTTTTGTGCTAATCCGACCAACAGCAAAGATAAGAAATTTCATGATCTGGTGAGATGCGTACAGATTTATCTTGACAGAACTAAAGGATTCCAGAAGGACAGAGCCCTCTGTGCACTTTGCAGGGAAGTTCAAAGGGACTGGGGCATCCAAAGCCTTCATTGCCAGATGGATAAAACAGGGCATCATCCTGGCTTATGACTCTGCTGGGTTACAACCCCCGGCTGGGATTAAGGCACATTCAACTGGAGCTGTTGCCACATCCTGGGCCCAGAAGGCTATAGCTACGCCAGAAGAGATCTGCAAAGCAGCGACATGGTCTTCTTTGTCCACCTTTATTAAACATTACAAATTGGACATTCAGGCATCTATTGATGCTAGGTTTGGCAGGAAGGTGCTGGAAGCAGCCATTACTGTTTCGAATTGAATCTCCCACCCTTTTACTGGGGTACTGCTCTGGTATGTCCCACAGTAGATTGCTGTGGATTGGACACATAGGAAAAGGTGAAATTTACTCACCGATATTTTGTTTTCCTTTGTGTCCTTCCACTGCAACCCACCCTAATAGATGGGTCTGGTAAGGTGGTTGTATCGTTCCTTCACTCAGTTATATATATTTGCTTGTATATTTGAGTCTGACTCTTCTAATAGCCTGATGTATAATTGATTCTATATCTATTTAATTACTGGCTATAGAGCTTTCGGTTGTCTGTATCTAACTATTTCTTTGTATAATTTCAGCTTGTTTAAACTGGGAATAACTGAGCAGTCAAGGGAATCAGACAACTTTATAATTTTGATTGGTCCTACCAGCTGGAGGGCGGAGCCAATATCCCACAGTAGATTGCAGTGGAAGGACACAGAGGAAAATAAAATATCGGTGAGTAAATTTCACTTTTTTTTTTTTTTTTTTTTTTTTTTTTTTTTTTTTTTTTTTTTTAATAAATCTCTTTTAAAATGAACAAATAGTAAAATACTTTGATACCTGATGGTGTCTGTCCCAGTGGAAGCCTTACTGCGCATGTTTCTAATGGAGCTGCATGGCTCCCTTGTTCCTTCCACTGTCTACCTGAGCTGTCCTGCGTCGTGGAAGCGTTACACCATTGTTTTTAGTGCGCATGCGCGAGGATTGAACATGGGCTGGCACATCCTTGAAGAGTGACAGGCCCATGGACAACGCAAGCATGCACAATAGGACTGAATAAACAAGATAGCCGCGGTCCAATCGCGCTTGCTGCTCACATAACGGGTCAGATTTTAAAAGATGTACATAGATTTGGAATGTTTGTCAAACGTTTTCTTGCTCACTGTTGACTTCCTACATTTTGTTATATTAACATGGATGTTCTGCTTGGAGCCATTGTGTCCTGTTTATGAATCCAACATTTGTACATTTGTAGCAGCTTCCTGCCTCTATCCCCTCCTCTGGGTAATTCTGGTTGTGTGTCAGTGATCCTTTATTGTAGGTCTGCCAGCTTATTTTTGGATTCCGCAAAGTGTCTGGCTACTGGTTTGTCACTGGTTTTATGATTCTGGACCTGTGGTTGGCCATATGTTCACGGAAACTGGTGGTGGTTTTGCAAACATTAAGCAGACTACATGGATGTTTGATGAAATAAATAACATAGTGACTGGTGCAAGGGAGCTTGTGTTTAATGTGTATTGGTATACTGGTATATGGATGTGTGAAGCTAGAGCCAGTTAATATTTGCAGGTGGTGCATCCTGTGTACTTAAAACATCCTTTTTTGTTCAGCGGTAACGGGGATGAGTAGTGTTCCTGGTAACAGTGTAGAGGGTCTGTGTGAACCAGAGTATCTCTGTGGTTTTGACCACGTTTGTAAGTGTTGTATTTTATTGTACTGTATTTCCTTTACCACCTCCACTGAGTGGGGCACAGAAAAGAGCCATCAGGTAGACTGTTAACCCATTGAATGCATTGCATACGATATGCGCTGTGTTGAATGGGCTGGATATGCAACTCTACATGGTGACAGTGGGCAGTATAAAAGTGCACTCTGTCGCTGTTTGGATGAGACTTCCCCTGATGCTGCTACTCTGTTCTGTGCCCAAAACACAACAAATAATTAAACAATTACGGTGTTACTTAACACCCTTCAGTGGTAGAGGAGTACGTTACGCATTGCTGAGCAATGTGTTACGTAACCCTCTGGCACTGAATGGGATAAACTGTAATAGCCCAAACTGTTGGGACTTGTACAGCCCAGGCTGAAGACTTCCACATCCACCAGGCTGGCCAGGCCATGCTACCCAGAGTGTCCCTGGCTATATAACCAATAAAGCAGGGATACAATTTAGGGCCACACCAACTGCACAGTAGGAGGAAAGAAAAATATTGCCATTGAATGAAGTGAGGCTTATAACTGCTTGAATGATAGAGGTGTCCGACACCTTGCAAAGCAATTACTTCAAGACCACATTTAAAGACGCAACTGCACACCACAGGGAAATACAGACAACACACGCAGACACACAAGTGCACACCATTAAACAACACACACATACGTACAGCAGTAAGAGCGAGGAGAGAGCAGCTCTTCCTTATCCTTACCCTCCCCCATACTGACCCAGAGTAATGGGGCTGCAGTCTCCTTACCGGCCTCCTCAATGTGTCACAGAATGATAGAAAAGTTCACCCTAACACCTGACTATCATAGTACCCGTGATTCCTTGCCTGCTCTGCTATCCGGTGGTGGGTTCTGGACGCATCTCCTGGTCTGCCACTATCAGCGGATGCGCGTCTTTGACACCGCGCTCACTATTTTGTAGTTTCCGGTATGCGTGGCCTAAATTGCTCCGCCTCTGGCGGTGGCCTTATAACCTTCCTG
The DNA here is from genome assembly GCA_037306005.1 of Rhinophrynus dorsalis. Classification (NCBI taxonomy): domain Eukaryota; kingdom Metazoa; phylum Chordata; class Amphibia; order Anura; family Rhinophrynidae; genus Rhinophrynus; species Rhinophrynus dorsalis. The sequence goes on along the minus strand of CM074721.1, from coordinate 328,183,481 downwards.
CGAACTGGGCTTCGTCTCCCTTTCGTGGTGTTTCTGTGCGCATTCCAGTTTTGCTTGTTTTGACCTTTTGCTTGGCGTTCGATATCTCCTGGTTCTTGATCCTTGGCTTTTCTGACTATCTGGTACAGTGTATGACCTTGGCTCCATCTGACTAACTGATCCTTGAATGACTCTGGCTTGGCCGACTACACGCTCTGTGCTGACCTTGGCTGTGACTGACTACCCGATCCGGTTCCTGGCTGTGGCTTGTCTGACCTACGCTCCGTGCTCCTCTCTGACTACCGCTGTAGGCGCCCTTTACTTAGTGCATCTGCTACCCTGTCGGTAGCGTTGCTAGTTGCCTCCACATTGTGCGATCCCTTTGCCTCCGGGCACTACCTAGCCGGTACAAGTCTCCTTGCTGGTAATGTTTGTTGCCTCCGCGTTGTGTGATCCTATTGCCCCAGGGCTTGTAGTGTTACCGATATTGATATACCAGTTGCCTCCTGGTACACTACCTTTGGAGCTCCCTGCTGTCTCTGCCTGTCTCTCTCTGGGTTTGCACTGTGCTACTGCCTCCTATTGCACCTCCGCTGTGTGCCTTCGTTCGGTACCTTGCTGTACATTACTGTGCACTATCATCTGACATCTCTCTCAGGAGGTTGTCCGGGTACTCTCAGTTACTATTCCTGGCGTTCCAGGTGAGAGCCAAGTCTGGTTTGCTACACGTGTTCTCTATTATCTGATTGCAGTTCAGTGTCAGCTTGAGTAGTGGACTACACTGTCCTTATGCCTGTCTCCCCAGGGGTGAGGAAGTGTTTGCTCTTATTATCATTCATATTATTTCTATTGCTGCTATTATTTTCTTCAATAAACTGGTTAAACTTACTTATACGGTGTTGTGTGATTATTTGCCTGAGTTACGGTGACACTGACGTCCCCGCGACGATTTACTGCTACACAGTACCATTTCCCCCTAGACTGCTGCAGTTTAGTGTGTAGGGAGAGCGGCTAGTAAAAGTCAGGATTAGATAAAGAATGATAATACATCCCAGGTCCTACTACTACTGCACACTGTTATGACTGGGGGCTGTGTGATGCGGGTATTCTGCCTGTTCCTGCACATTAACTCCTGCACCGCTGGTGCCCTTCACTGAAGGGAGATCATTATGCCAATCTGTTTTTTGTGGTGGCAATAAGTGTGCTGGGAGAAAACAATGTGAAATTGCTGGATCATCTTCCCAGCAGCACAAATGTGTTTCTTATGGCTGTCAAATTATTAGTGTGGGAGATGCCTTTGGCCCCTGCCCACTCCTGTCAAAATTCCTCCTCCCCTGTATCTCCTGGACTGGCAGTAGAGAGAAGATATGAATAACTCCTACTTACTGCTACCCCTGGGTGTGTGTGTTCCAGGCACACAGAAATCGTCTTTTATATATAGATTAAAGATTCTGAAAAATTCCCACGGGTGCTGCACATTATTTTGCATTATTACACCATCTCTAGGGAACGAGCATTTGGGCCACAGTATTACCACATAGTGATATATAATATATTTAATATGTTCCCTACTTGAGTGTGTTAGGCAGTGGTAGTTATTAAAGAAACTTTCCATGTATAGGAATCTGGTTGCCATTCCGACCTAATTCTATGATAAGGTATAATGTTCTTTCGAGAATCTGGATAGGGCTGCATGCGATCTGGCTGCATGTGTTGTCTGAAGTCATTCTGAATCCACATGCCAGGGATGTCTAATTCATTAAGAAGCAGTGCACTGGATATATTTTGCTTTCAACTGATTAAACTACACATATAAAATGAATGAGAACTTTAAGTTGTCCTCTATGAAAAAACTTTTGAATGTTAAGGCCATATTACCTCCTTCAGTGTTACATTTGGAAAACACTACTTAAGAATGAATCTTCTCCTGGTGTACCATTAACCACTTAGGGATCTACTGTTATCGATCAGTTACGCACACCTGATTTTAACCTTTTCTCTTTGATTGACAAATAGTGAGAAGACGGAAGCACCTGACAGAGTGGGATTGCCAGAAACTGGCCCAGAGCAGGGAAGGCTCATCCTCCCTTACCCAGCCATTCAGCCAGAGGAGAACCAGCAGGGATGTAAACCTGGGCCTTTATCCCTTGAGCAGGACTGAAAGATGGGCCAGAGGTGAGCATTCTTATAGATGCATAAGTAACAGTCCTTATCCATGAAAATGGAAGATACTTGCTGCTTGTATATAAACACAAAAGTGGAGCAATTCCATTAGAGAGGTCTGCAGTGCATTGCTACACAATGTGTTGGATACCTTCCTAGAGAGCTTTTTAGTGCTAGAGGGATACCCAGTGCATTGCAGAGCAGTGCACTGGATATTCGTCTCACTCAGAGATGTATATCAACTTGGTGAGAATTGTATTTGTTCTTTGTGAAGCAGATAATTTAACCCAGTATTTTCCCACTTTTCGCTGTATACAAATGCCTGCCTATTGTACCCATGGGACAGCAACCTAAGATAGTTTTCTGCATGTGGAATTGTCTGACAGAGGGTACAGCTTGTAAAAGGTACAGTAGTGAAACTTGTTGCTCTCCTTTAGGCTTTGTATCCCAACTTCGTAAATACATAGTATGATGTAGTATACTTTTGTATTTTACAAAAACTTTTGATACAGTGCCTCACAACAGGTTACTGCATAAATTAAAAGGCTTCGGTTTGGGCAGAGAGTTGTTGTAAATGGAACCTTTTCAAGTTGGGCTAAAGTTGCAAGTTGGGTGCCACACAGGGTTCAGTTTTGGGCCCAATGCTTTTTAATTTGTTTATTAATGATCTAGAAGTGGGAATTGGAAGTAGTGTCTCAATCTTTGCTGATTACACTAAACTTTGTAAACTATGTAAGGAACTGGATGTTTTTTCTCTGCAGAAGAATTTAGATGAAGATTTTAGATAAACTGAGTGAACAGGCAGAAAAGTGTCAGATGAGATTTAATGTAGATAAATGTAAGGTTATGCGTTTGGGCTGTAGAAACAAACATGCAACATATACTCTAAATGGGAAACAATTTGGGGAATCCTCATTAGAGAAAGATTTAGGAGTACTGATAGATAATAGACTTCACAGCAGTGTGCAGAGTCACTCAGCTGCTGCAAGAGGAAATGGGGTACTAGCCTGCATAAAAAGAGGTGTAGATGCAAGGGATGCTAATATTATCCTACCTCTGTATAAATCCTTGGTTAGGCCTCCTCTAGAATATGGAGTACAGTTTTGGGCACCAGGTCTTTAAAAAAGACAATGATGAACTGGAAAAGGTGCAGAGATGTGCAACAAAACTGGTAAAGGGATTGGAGGAACTGAGTTATAAAGTGAGACTAGCCAAACTGGGTTTGTTTACATTAGAGAAGAGACGTCTAAGGTGATATAATTACCATTTAAAATACATTCAAGGTCAGTACAAAGAGCTATCCAATTAATTACGCAAAGAGCTGAGCTAAGAACAAGAGGTCATCCATTAAGACTAGAGGAAAGGTGCTTTCGACTAAAACAAAGGCAGGGATTCTTTACAATAAGGATGGTAAAGCGATGGAATCCTTTGCCTCAGGATGTTGTACTTGCAGATAATGCAACTGCTTTGAAAAAACAATGGATGCCTGTCTAGCACAGAACAGTACTGAAAATTGTCATGGCTTCAATGCAGATAGGTTGTCCAGGGAAATATCTGACTGCCATTTGGAGTCAGGAAGGATTTTTTTTTTTTTTTTACCCAGTAAAATTGGCTAAATTGGAAATGGCTTTTTTGTGCCTTCCTCTGAATCAACAGGGGTGTTTGACAAGGGCTGGACTTGATGGACGAATGTTTTTTTTTTTTTTTTTGTTCAGCCTCATCAACTATGTTACTACGTTACTGCATAGCCGAGTAGCTGAACAGCTTATGTTGTAAGACACTGGTAATGTGTATTTGAAATGTCTCTGGTATCGCCAAATTACTACAATCCTTCAAGTGTCAAAATTACATCAGGGGCATTCTGTTATACAGGATGAAGAGTGCAGAGTGCTCCGTGTTGTACGTAATATTCTGGAGGGAGAGTGCTCCCTAGGCTTCCTCCTTCCAGTCTTTTCTGCAGCAGGCATAGTGGTACAGTCTACCACTATACTTGTTTTTACAGTCTACAATAGTGGTTCCTAACCCTTTTCTTTGACACAGGCCATGTTGTTAGGGTTTTCCTTCTTTGAGTGCAGGTGATTTAATCAGAGGCACAGTCATTTCATTAACTCATCTGTGCACAAGCAGGTAAAGACATGGTTTGTTAAGTGTCCCCGGGGAGACGATTGGGAACCACTGGTCTAGAAAGAAGACCTATTGGGTTATTCACTAGGTTGCGATAAAGAGGAGATAACTTCTCTAGTTGATGAACTCTCAGATTCTTATGTTAGTCTGTGGGGCTCCATAGAAAAACAAGTGACATTCAGGGATTCCCTTAACCCTTTTAACTCTTTGTTCCATATGTCAGACTGGACTGCCAAGGGAGTATCCTGGCATCCTATCTATCTCTTGCACTGTGGCCCATACTACTCCACCAGTGCCCTCCACTGCTGAACAAGATCCAGTCTGGGTTAAAAATATGAAGTCCTTTGTTGCCTCTCTTCCTTCACCTATCCATGGGATTCTTCACTCATGGCACCCCATGCCCCTATTAGACATATTGATCCCATCCTTATTGAAGACTCGCGGTTGGTGTTTCTTCTGATGAGGATATAGATGCAGAGGAAGAGGACATGGGTTATTAATTTTCTTTTGGTGATTCCTGTGAGGTCTCTGAGGCCCTCTGATGTGGGGTCTTTCTCACAGGATAATTTCCAGAAAGATTCTCCGATTTCTCCTCCCCCCCTCCCCCCCCCACACACACACCAACAACACCTTAGATCAGGTTTTTCAGGAGCAGTGGAAGATTTGGTTGGCTGACCAATCTTAATAGAGATCCTTGGTGCCCCTTTCCTTTTGTAGGTAAGCACACCTGACCTGAGTAAAGTCATCAGTGATGCCACTGGAGGCAAATTCACTCTCCTGCCTCAGTTTTTTTTCTTGAAAATATTCATTTTTTTTTTTTTTTCCCACAGGAACATGAGTAGATTTAGTTCCACCCCACCCTTATGGGGCGCATAAGGTTCAACCCTGTCAGTCCTCCCAGGCCAACCCTGCCCCAAAGCCCAAACAGGCTTAGCAGAAAAAGAGGTCTGCTCAGAAGCTGAAGGCTGATATGTCCACCCCCGCTTGATTTTCGAGGTTCTTGTCTGTTCCTACGCGTAGGGGGTTCATCTCCGTCTTTTTCAAGATGCCTAGTAGTCTTCTGTGGCAGAACAGTGGATATTGCAGGTCATTTCAAAAGGGTACTGCATAGACTTCAAGTCTCTTCCACCTTAGTTTCTTTTTGTCCAGAGTTCCTCGGGATCCAGTTTGGGCACATTTGTTCATAGAGACTGCCACATCCCTGTCGGTCAAACAGGTTTTGCTTTTGGTCCTGCCCAGGAATGCTTTTCAGGTTTTTACTCCTATTTTTCTGTGGTCTCCTAAAGGGATGGCAAATGCCATCTTATTCTGGACTTGAAATGTCTTAAACACTATGTGGAAGCCACACCATTCAAGATGGAATCCCTGTGGTCCGTTATTTCAGCAGTGTGCCCAGGAGAGAAATTGGCTTTTCTAGATCTTCATCCACATCCCAATTCATCTAGACCACTTCTTACTTAGCCTCTTGATCAAAGCTACCTCTGACATTCTTCTGTCCTCACATGTTCAGGAATGTTCACATCCTGGAGCACCATGGTTGGGGTCCACAATCTCAAGAAGTGCTCTCTTGTGCCTTCTCAGACTGTGTTTCTTGGGCATGAGATTTAACATCCTTCAAGGGGGAGTGTTTCTGCCAGAAAACAAGATCCCGACTCTGTTTTGAGATGTGTCCCAAGCTATGTCTTGGTGTTCAGTGACGATAAGGGACTACATGAGAATCCTTGGAATTTTAGTGTCCACCCTGGTAGCTATCACTTATGCTCAATTCCACACAAGGTAGCTTCAGCTGGACATTCTCAGGAGCTGGTCAAGACCGAGTTCCCATCTGACTCATCCAGTGTCTCTGTTCCCTTGGACAAGGGAAGACCTGCATTGGTGACTTCACAGCTGACATTTGATACTAGGGCACCTCTTTTTGTAATACTGGATTGGACCTTGGTCACCAGACACCAGCCTGAGAGGTTGGGGAGCAATCCTGCATCCCCTAAGAGTTCAGGGCAACATGAACGTAGGGCAGAGTCTCTTTTCGATCAACATTCTGGAAATTCGAGTCATTCGCTTGGTGGTGCTTCATTGGCCCCAGGTACTGACTAGAACTCCTGTGAGGATCCAATCAGACAATACGAATAAAGGGAGGAAGCTTGAGTGACTCGGCCTGGATGGAGGTTCGTCATCTCAGTGGCCCACATCTCAGGTGTGGAAAACATGGTCATAGATTTTTTTACGTCATCAAGGACTGGACCCAGGAAACTGGGAGTTCAACCAGGAAGTATTCAAACAGTGTACCATTGGGGCCTTCCATCAGTGGACTGTATGGAATCCCCAGAGGACAGGAAGTTTCTGCACAGGGATGAAGGATTCTCTAGCTTTTGTGATGGACACAATGACAATCCCATGGAACTTTCAATGTGTTCCCTCCAATTCCTCTGATTCCCAGGTCTTTGCTGAAGATCTAGATGGAGAATGGTCAGATCACCCTGATCGTACCTTTTGTGACCCCTTGGGCCTGGTTCATGGATCATATCAACCTATCCATAGAGGAGATATATATAATATATATTTATTTTTCTTCTGAGATTAGATCTTCTGACTGGTTCCTCTCTGTTATCAGCAGGTGGGTTGTTTTGCCTTGACAGCATAGCTCTTGAGGCCAACATCTTCAATTCATATAGCCAGGAGGACCTGAAAGTATTCCCTGCAGATTACTAAAATCTGAATGCTAGGGGCCACTTCTGTTCCTGACAGTCAGATTGGGCATGTGGGCCACATTTTAGGCATTAAAAGCCTTATGTAGTGGGCCACATTAAATTCGACAGTGGGATCGCAGGTTGGGCACCTCCGGAGTTATTGGTTCTCTTGGCCAATCCAGTGCCATCTAATGTAGAGTGGGGAGAAGCAGGTCCCCATCATGGTCTCTCTTCAGTGACTGGTCGCTAGTAGTGTCTGGACCGACATTTCAAATCCCCATAGAGCCAGTGCTCTTGCACAAAACTAAAATCTCACTGGATTTCTGCATGCTTCTCCCTGCTCTTCATTACACACGTCTGGGTAAGCTAAGTATTAACCCAAGGTACCAGAGCAAGTTAGGTGAAGGAAGGGACAGATGGCCACCCTTATAGTTTAGGTTTGGGGGGTTACTTTTCCTTTAAGTATATCCTATGAAAATATCCATTTATGCTTTGTATAGGGCCTTATTTGTATAAGCAATCCTGACGGGCATCCCAAAAGTGATAGTGTAGTATTGTCTGTAAACTGAAAGTGATGAGACAAAAAGGCTTTCTGAAAAGAATGTGGGCTTAAATCCTATTAGGGAAAACAAAAGAGAGCACAAGGGAGCACTTCTATCGCAGTGCATCTTCAATAAGTGCCACCACAACAAAACACTATCAATAAAATAAATGATTGGCAGCAAACATGTAGGTATGAGTATTATATTTGACCCAAGGCAGTACACTGAACATCCCACATTTGTTTGTAATAGGCTGCTCCTCCTCCTCCCATTCTCTCCAAAATGGCATCCACAGTGTTTCAAAAAAGAGAGAAGGGGTTGCCACAATAGTATAACATTGTATTGACTCTGACTTGGAAGGAATGTCCGCTCGGGACAGGAGTCCTTTAAAAGAGCAGTCTAATAGCCTCCTTTTAATTCATAACTCCTTTCAACAGCCAATGAACGTCAGCCAGTGTGATTTTAAAAGGAGACTGCTAGACGACTCTTTTAAGGACTCCTACCTAGCAGTTTGTCTACTGTGGAGTCCCAAAGAGAGACAGTAGTGATTCTCCGCATATCTTCCAAGTCAGTCAGGAATAATCCTCCACTGACCACCATATCACGCTAGTTTACTTCTTTCCATTCTATTCCAATACTAGTACAATATTGCATTATTGTGATGCCCCCTCTTTCCTTTGTATAAAAAAAAAAAAAAAAAAAAAAAAAAGTTTGTCACTCATTACAATCTGCATAAATACAACCAAAGAACCTCTGCTTAAGATTAAGTTTAAAGTGGACCTATCATTTTTGTAAACTTCATTCAACACTGCCTGTGTGTCATGTTAACCAAACGTCCAGCAGATTTATAGTTTTGGAAATATTCACACTTTTTTTTATTTCTGGGGAAGTGAAAGTGAACATTTCCTGGTACTGCACAAGCTTCATGAGCATATGAAATGGCACAGAAACATTAATTAGCTTATGACACGTCACCGAAAATACTTCATTTACATATGAAACATTACGGGTACTGCAATAGCATATATTGGCATATGATAACAAATATGAATATCTCCTTAACTGCGCTTTTGCTGGTCTTTTTGCTAACATGACACCATTTTGTAATGCAGTGTTGAAATATGCAAACTTGAATTAAGGTAATAGTTCAGTTTAAGAGTAAATGTTAGGAGACTAGAACTAAATAAAGAATTTTACACATGGTAGCTTGGAGTACATTTTATTTAAACTTACTCAACACATATTTCAATTTTCATTTTTTGTTCTGTTAGATCATTGGTTCCGAAATGTGCTCTCAAACAACAAAGTGCAGGTTTTCAGGATCCACTCTCCTTTATGAGAGGGGAGTAATGATGCAGGCTGTGCCACACAGGTCAGATAACTCGGAGGTTAGAGAGTCCCTAACTACTAAATCAAAATCTCTGAATAAAAATCAGAATTAAAAGATATAGGTAGTTTAAATAGATTGCAAGACTAAAAGCTGTATATTGATACATCCACTTTAGTTTTTTGTTTATAGTTTAATTTACTTTTCTACAGGTCGAGCAAGCATTCATTTCCAGAAATATACCACTGCTTGTGAAAGCACAGGTGTCGCTGACACTAGTTCTGTTAACCAAAGTGAAATACCAGTGAATGTTCAAATGACGGACTTGCCGGAATCAGAAGATGAATTGTTCTCTAATCATATGGATGAGATCCTAGAGAATGATTCTTTGTCGCAGCCATCACCAAGCAGAAAACGTCCCTTTTCCTCAGCCGGATGTGAGATGCAAGACTCAAAACAATGTTGTTTAGGGATAAAAGATCAGAAACCATCTTCGAGCAGCTTCTTTGAGGATAATGAAGAAGCTGATGATGAAGAAATGGTTCATATTTTGGATTTACTACCGGATTCTTGCTATGGACTTCTGGGAACACCTGACCATAAAGATCTAACTTATGAACATATTAACAAGTTTCCAGTAGAACTCATACAATGTATATTTGGTTTCCTCCCTATTGTGGACCTCTACAAGAATGTGAGCTTGGTGTGTCGACAATGGAAAGATCTGGTCAGCAATCCACTGGTTTGTATTCAGATATTTGTCTTATTATGAAAGCAGTAGTTTTCCTGAGCCACTGAAAACTTAGAGGCTGATGTTTTAAGTATAAAGTAACTGTGGGGCAAACCTACTTCACCATAGGGGGAAACTCTAAATGTCCATAAGCTGGTGAGATGGCTCAGTTGGTTAATGCACCAGCTGTAGCATCCTATGGTCAGTTTGGTTTTCCTCCCAATTTAATCACTTCTCATTATACAAAAAAACACTGTTTTATAGGTTCTGGGTCTTTTAAAACTGTATGGACCAACAGTTGAAATGTATGAAAGAAATTATTATATTGGAATCTGTAGCAGTAGCATCTCCATTATTATTATTTTTTCCTCTTGTGGTACAGTTGGTTTGCTGAAGAATTGTTCCAGTTCTTCTTAATACAAGAGCCTCATGTGATGAGATGTGAGAGAGGTCCATCATAGGCCTTAATTCGGTTGAGGCCGATGGCATATATATATAATATTTTTTTTTTTTTTTTTTTTTTTTTTTTTTTTTTCCCAAGCATGGTAATCAATTCAATTACCTGTGCTATGAAGAAATACAGCCAGAAAAAAGCACCTCGGTTGCTGATTTGGCGCCTATTAAAACACTTTAAAAAATTTTGAAATATGCCATTAAATTCCATTAATTAGCATTAAAATACATTAAGGGACCCACTCTAACAGGTGAAAATCTGCATCCAGTTTTTTTTTTTTTTTTTTTTTTTTTTTTTTTTTGGGTGCAGAGTCCCTTAATTCCCTAAACACATGTCAGTACATCCAAAGCAATCCCAAGATGTGTGAAATGTTAGTAGAATTAACCCTATGAGTACCGGGGGGGGGGGTATATGCTTACCACACTGGCACTCCCTGGGTTAATCCAACCAAGTTAAAACAGCTCCTGACAATAAACACTTACCATTAATCCTGATGTCCAGCAGAGTCTTCAGCACCCTGGTCAGCTACTGTGTGTTTTCTTCTTAAATCTCCCTTCATCAATCTCTTCATCTTCTGTCTATTCTTCCTTGTTTCAAATAAATTCCTGTAAAGAGAGAGAAAAAAAAAAAAAAAATGAAACAATATTTTGCCCAGAAGCAGAACTTGGAAATATGTGCATTGTTTAACCCTTTGACTGCCAGAGAGGTATTCAGCGCATTGCAGAGCAATGCATTGCATACCTTTCTGGCACTCAGAGGTTAAAGTAATGCATATATACCAAGTTGAAAGACAATATTCCCCCAAATGAAAGGCATCGTCCCAATCTCTTTTCGCAAAATAACAGTTGTTAGTTCTAAATAGAAATGTTATTCATAAAGTGAAAATATTGTTGCTTTTAAAAAAGAACCCAAGTTGTGCTCTCCTCTGCTGCGGTGGTGCCAGGAAATGAGGCTAAGAAAACTCTCCCCCTTTGGTACCTTTTGGGCTGATGCCCTAGCCACTTTGTGGGAAATTTGAACAGTGACTGGTTGTATAAGGCAAGTCTCCGCTCCAAACATCTCCCAGCCAATCGGCTACTGGTGGGGGGATGACAAAAACCCTAGGAACTGACTGGCTAGGATGTGCTTAAAGGAGCAGTAAACTGTTTTATGAAAAATGTATATTGTAGGGATTTTCCTATTGAGTAAAATAAGGGTACTCCCACTGCTGACAGATTTATATTTCCAGAGTTATTAAAGTTTGAACCCATGTTGTTTTACATTAGCAGTGCCCTCTAGCGGTCAAATTCTTATTAGATTTCCTGTTAGATTCTAATAGAGAGGAAAGTCAGAAAAGTCAGATACATACAGTTCTCCATAGAATGTGATAGAAACTGCCTGTCACTTCCTGTCAGTTATAACTATCAGGAAGTAAACACCGTAAATTCACTTCATGATTATTTAAACTGCTATAAATTTTGAATAAACATCTGACAGCGAAGGGAGTGACCTTGTTTTATTCAGCAGGAAATGCTGTTTAAAATGTGTTTTCATAAAAAAAAAAGTTTACTGCTCCTTTAAGCACCGAACCTTGCCAGTGGACATCTGGAAGACATTTCGAACAGAGACTGGCCATATAAAAGCCAGTCTCTGTTCAAATTTCCCACACATTGGCTCAGGCATCAGCCCAAAAGGTACTAAGGGGGGAGGGGAGGTGTTATTAGTTTCACTTCCTGCCACCACTGCCGGCAAAAGCAGAGGAATCCACCATGGGTTCTTTTTTTAACAGCAACAATATTTTTCTCTTTATGGATAACATTTCTATTTAGAACAAAGAACTGTTTTTTGCGATAAGTATTAGCACAATGCCTATTCGTTTGAGGGAATATTGTCTTTCAACTTGGGATATATGCATTTATTTAACCCTCTGAGTGCCAGAGAGGTGCAAAGTGAAATATTTAGAGACTATGGAGCAAAGATTTAATCTGCATACCAGAAGCCTACCTGTCTTCATGTCAGGTCTGCATGTTAGTATTAAAAAGCTTCATTCAGAAATGGTACTAGAGGTGTCAGTGGAATCATGTAAGATGGATAGAGTCCTTGGTGCATTAGGTAAGTGTCTTGCTGACAGCGTCCTTTAATCACACTATTATGCTTCCAAAGAGGCCCTAAAAACCCACCTGAGAAGCTTGCAAACTACAGAATAATGGCCATATTTGCCAAGTTTTTTCCCATTCTGTCTCTCTTGTTTTGATCCAAAAGTGATGTTTTTTCAAACCACTGTCCAAAACACTCATCTCCTACAAGATCAAGTATAGATCAGCCTTCCTGTTCTGAGGGCTGTATGTGATTATGGGTTAGATTTATAAATGTCATCCTTAGTGTACATTTAACCCCTTCAGTGCCATTTCCTGTACCCTGCAGGCCAGACACTTTTTCAGCATTTTTGCTATACTTCTGTTTAGGCTTGATTTCCTCTGGGAATTACTAGTTACATATGGAAAACTATATATTGTTTTTTTCAGAACGAATTGAGCTTTCTCGTGGTACCTTACATGAAGATAATTTTACATCGTGCAAAAAGCTATGACATCATAATGACAAAAAAAGTGAAAATTTACTCATTTTGCTAAAATCGCATACTATGTATCAAAAACATTTACCTTGATTGAAAATGTTTCAATTATTTGAAAAAGCCCAGAGTAAAAAAAAATACCAAATTTGTATAGTTTTACCTACGTCCAGGGCTAGCGTACAGCCATAATCACCAGCAGTGCAAAATGGCATTTTCTTACATTTCTGCCCCTTCAACTGTACTGAAATCTGTGAAAACCATGGAATTTCCAACTGTATTCATTAGCTAGTGCTCTCTGGAGAAAAATGACACCTCATTGGTATGAGTTCACCTACCTTAGTGGGCGCTACAAGTACAAAACTACACCTACTACAACCTCTAATTTTTCTAACATTTTCTCAAACATTACTTGTCTATACAAAAAGGGTTATAACAACTACAGAAGTGAAGAAAGGCTACACAAACCATGCCATTTGGAATGAGGGGTGAATTGCCTTCTTACCCCAAGCCTGTTGTGCCCAGGAGGTGGCACCAGAAGGTGGTGCTATAGTAAAAAAAAAAATGGCATTTTCTTACATTTCTGCCCCTTCATCTGTACTGAAATCTGTGAAAACAATGGAATTTCCAACTGTATTCATTAGCTAGTGCTCTTAGGAGAAAAATGACACCCCACTGGAATGAGTCAACCTACCTTAGGGATGCCAGAAGCACATAACTACACCTACCTGTTTGCTTCCTTGAAAATTGTCTCCTTGTACTAAAATGCTCATAACTGTTAGAGACATACATGAAAGGTATAAAAGGTATACCATTTTGGAAAGTAGACATTCTCCCGCATCAAATGAGGGGTCACTTGCCTTTCTATCCCTGGGCTGAAGTGCACAAATATTTCCAAAAGTTGGCGCTATAGGAATAAATACATGTTTTTTTACATTTCCACCACTTCAAAGATACTAAAATCTTTGAAAACCATAACATTTCCTGCTGTATTCAGTACCTGATACCAACATGAGAAAAATGGTAGCCCATTTGTGTGGGTTAACGTACAATATGTGGGTACTAGGAGCAGGTACAGAAACCTGACACTTTTGTTTTTGACATTATCTGCTTGCACTAAAATGGTTATAACCATAATAGATGAGCAGGAAAGGTAGAGAAACCATGCCATTTTGGAAAGAAAACAACCTGCTGCATCTATTGAGGGGTCACTTGCCTTCTTACCCAAAGGCTGGTGTGCAAAAATGCTTCCAGGAGGTGGCGCTAATGGGAAAAAAGGCATTTTCTTCCATTTTTGCCCCTTCAAATGTATGGATGTATGTGAAAACCATGGCGTTTTCAACTGCATTCATTAGCTAGTACTCTTAGGAGTCAAACGACACCCCATTGGTATGAGTTGACCTACCTTAGGGGGTGCTAGAAGTAGAAAACTACACCTACTACAACCTCTGATGTTTCTAACATTTTCTCAAACCTGATTTGCCTGTACAAAAATGGCTAGAACACCTTCAGAAGGGAAGACAAGGTAGATAAACAATACCATTTTGGAAAGAAGATAACCTGCCAAATTGAATGAGGGGTCACTTGCCTTTTTACCCCTAAGTTAGTGTGCACAACTATTTCCAGAATGTGGTGCTACAGGGAAAAAACAAACTTTTTTTTTTTACACATCAGTCACTTCAAAGATACTAAAATGGTTCAACGGCATGGGATTTCCTCGGAGGACTTCTTGATAGCCTAATAAAAATGGTACCCCACTGCTGTGGGTTGGCATACCATTTTGGGTGACAGGAGCGTAGCTAACAGTGAAACAGGGATGGGAACGCAAACAGTGCATGCGTGATTTTATTACTAACAGATGAAAGAAGCTAGGGCGTCAGCCGGTGTACGTGCGGACCTGTGACTACCAGTGTAACAAAGTGTGTGGGAGGGTGAGGGATTAGGCAGTGTGTGCGGGTATGAGCAGAGGAGCAAGGATGGTGGTGATGGTGGGGCAGTGTCTGATAATGTATATGAGGGATCTGTGACTACCAGTGTGCACTGTATGTCCCACTCATACAAAGCTTGATTCCCAGCCTGAATCTAGTGCATACTGGTACTTTGAGTCTACCAATAGGCAGTGGAAACAGGCTGGGGAATGGGACTGCCAGTTAGCTGTGGAATCAGGCAGGGGGGTGTAGTACGTGGCTGGGGGATGGGGGGAATGGAGTCCTTTTGTGTGCATGCCACAGGGGTGCCCAATGCACTCCAAAGCAATGCATTGGACCCCCTGTTGCACACACAGAATTTTTTTTTTTTTTTTTGTATTTGTTTTGTTTTTTTAATTATTATTTTGTATTCATACCTCTTTGCCTCTTTGGTGTCCCCCATCAAGGGCTAAAAACAGAATAATGAAAAAAAAAAAAAAAAAAAAAAAAAAAAGTGTGTGTCACAGGGGGTCCAATGCATTGCAAAGCACTGCTTTAGACCCCCCCCCGTGGCATGTGCATTTTGTGGGGCTTTTCCCCCCAGTATTTTTGTGTAGACCTCGTTGGGGGCATCAGAACCCATACAATGAAGTCTGAATAAAAGGGGAAAAAAATAATCCTTTGCGTGCTACAGGGGTGTCCAGTGGATTGCAAAGCAATGCATTGGGCCCCTGTGGCACACAAAGGGTTAATTTTTTTTTCTCTGTACTTTGTATTCGGATGGCCACCAAACAAGTTCTGATTACAAAGTAATGATAAAAAGTCCTGTGTGTGCCTCAGAAAGGGGGTCTTCATTGAACCCCCCTCCCAGTGGCACACACAGAGTTGATTTTTTTTTTTTTATTTCTTTTTTTTTGTTATTATAGACCTCATTGAGGGGCATCAGGACCCCTTGATCCCCCCCCAATGAGGTCTTAGTCAAAAAAATATATGTCCACAAAGGAAGTGACCCTGTGAGTGCCACAGGTGTCTCCAGCGCATTGCAAAGCAATGCATTGGATCCTTGTGGCAGTCAGAGGGTTATTTTTTTTTTTTGATAATTTCTTTGTAATCAGAGCTTGTTGGGGGCCATCAGGACCAATCCTGATGGCCCCCCACAATCTCTGATAACAAAGTAATGATAAAAGCCCTGTGTGTGTTACAGGAAGGGGGCTGCATTGGAACCCCCTGTGGCACACACACAGTTAATTTTGTATTTATTTACATTTTTTTTATTATAGACCTCATTGAAGGGTATTAGGACCCCCCCCCCCCCCCGATTTCCCCCCCAATGAGGTATTACAAAAAAAGAAAAAAATAGTTGTTAAAATAAGTGCCCCTGTGAGTGCCGCAGGGGTCTCCAGCACATTGCAAAGCAATGCACTGGACCCTTGTGGCACTCAGAGGGTTAATTTATTATTATTATTATTATTATTATTATTATTATTACTTTGTAATCAGAGCTTGTTGGGGGCCATCAGGACCCAACAATCTCTGATAACAAAGTAATGATAAAAGCCCTGTGTGTGTGTATGCCAGAGGAGGGAGGGGGTGCATTGAACCCCGTTGTGGCACACACAGGGTTACAATTAAAACATTTTTTTTTGTAGACCTCATTGAGGGGCATCAGGACCCCCCCAATGAGGTCTTATTAAAAAAAAAAAAAAAAAAGTCCCCAAAATAAGTGACCCTGTGAGTGCCACAGGGGTCTCCAGCAGACCCCTCGTGGGGGACATCAGGACCCCTCCTGGTGTCCCCTCAGTTATTGATCAATATGGCAACCGCAGGAGAGCAAGAGCTCTCCTACCACCGGTAGGAGTGAATGGGACCGGGGAAACTTCCCTAATGTCATCGATGATCATGTCACTGATGATGTTGGGAGGCTTCCCCCCTGTCCCGCCCACTTCTACCCGGAAGTTTGGGTAGGAGAGAGGGGAAAGGAGAAACTACGTTTCTCCTTTGTGTTTATTGATCTCCCAGCACGATCGGCTGGGAGATCAATAACTGGGGAGGTATGAAGAGTGATCCTCATGCCTCCCCAAGAGTGCCAGGCTGCATTTCAGCTGAAATGCGGCCACTGCAAGCCAGTTATACCGGCTTATGCAGTGACCGCATTTTAGCTGCAGATTGTATGAGCTTGGTACAACTATACAAACTTGTAGAATGTACCCATCTGGCACTCTAGGTTAAGAACTGTTGCTAAAGTTCACATAGTTAGATCATATTTATAAAGGGGTAAAGTTAACTTTACAAATATGTCTGAGAATATTCTGAGAAAATTCACAACTGAGAATATAGTTTTTGCAAATAGCTGTCACTATAAACTTCCATTAAGAACAGGTTATACCTGGCAATAAGATTTAATCACTAAAGCCACTTTTATTCTTGGTGTAGTTATCAAATCTCTTTATAAATACATTGCAACACAATTCTTATTTGGGGAAGACCATTTCTGCTCCACTTTTCAAAGAAGTTGACTGACTGACTGGAGTTTGTACTTAGCGAAAATGTCACTAAACATTTATACATATCAAAGAACTAGTACTAGGGCTAGTACACCATAACATACAAATATATAGATTCAAAATATGAACCCAAGTGAATAAAGTATGGAGAACAGCAAGGCGTAAAGGGATTCTCCAAGACCCCAAATTAGGCAGAAACCTAAAGCACAATCCAAAACAGAAAAAACCCAACTACGCTTCTCCATACAAGTTACCCAAATGTGAACCCTTTATAAAGCACTAGCAATGTATGTTTAAGCTTACCTCACTAAGGTGCCCCATGTCAAAATATTTATATCTAATACACATTATCATCCCTATCTAAATTAAAATTTCTCCTGAGGAATTCTTGTAGGAAAGTGTGTAGGAATTAAGAATATTTTTACGGCACTTTATAACTCCAGTTTTATAAATATCCACCTATATTCTGTCTCTTTTTGTATTCCATTTTTTTTCTGTTTTGAACTGACTATCATTTCTGAGGGACTTGGATAACCTAGATTTTTTTTTATATACCTAAATTTCCCATCTAAGGTCCATTGCGGTCCTCGCCAGGCTTGCTCTTTCCTTGATGAGATTTTAGTCAAGAATGAGGACTACATACTGCTTCATAGTCTCCCTTCTGCCTGAGAGTGAGTTCTCTGTTCAGCTCTTCCTTTATATTGCTTTACTGTCAAGATCTGGGACTCCCTTGGACTTGCTCCTGTGTGGGATATAAGTTTACTTATTCTTGAGTGTTTACATTTGTCATTTGTCTTATAATATGTACACAATAGTTGTGTGCTTTTTAAATTCAATCTTTATTGAAGTTGTACAGCAAAAAAGGAAAATACATAACATGCTGATGGCAACAAAATTGACAGAGCTGAGACAAACCCAGAAGATAGATGAGTCCAAGCCTAGATCCAACCATCCATCATGATATGAAAGCGTTTCCACATAGAGCATCGCAGGAGGGCAGTTAAAGAAATTGCTGGTATATATGCTCCAACTGAACAGAGGAAAAAACAGAGAAAGGAGAAAAGAGAGTGAAGAGGGGAGAAAAAAAGGGGGGGGGAGCAGGAGAGGAAGGGGAAGTGCCGTGGCCGGCCCAAAACAAGGTTTAAGGCAGGATTAGCATATCAAGAGGTCCCAACATAAGTCAGGTGTTGAGACATTGTCTACCCAGGGTGACCAAATGCCAAGATAGGAGGCTGAAGAGTTACGAGAGTAAGCTGTCAATTTTTCCATCTTCAAGAGCTGCCAAATACAACCCTCCAACTGTACCGTTCCCAGAGTGATTGACTTCCAATGATAAGCAACATGACACCAGACCACAGCGCATACACGATAGATAAACTTGTTGGCCTTCACAGGCAAGTGCGTGGTCGCATAGGGCCAGTTCAGAAGCCCAGTCCAAATATCTGGAGGTAGTGATAGACCAAGCGCAGTATTCAAGCATCGAAAAGCATATGCCCATTACGGGGCAACGGAGGGACAATCCCACCACATGTGCTTGTAAGTTCCCAATTGACCAGATCCCTGAAAACATAGGGGGGAGAAAGGAGATATGCGAGCCAGCCGAGTAGGACAGAGATACCAACAAGACAAGACCTTATAGCTATTTTCTTTGATCAGTGTACATGGAGTCAAGCTCGCAATATTATCAGTGATTAGTCTTCAGCATCTACTTCCCATTGCAGCCTGTAGGCTGGAACTTGGGGGAATGCCACTATCAGTAGATGAGAATAGATCTTGGAGATGACCCCCCTGCCAGGTAATGTGGATGAACACAAAACCTCAAAGAGAGTCCAACGATGTGGAGGAGACTGGCCTAAGTATGACTGGACAAAATGACGGACTTGACAAAAGCGAAAATGTTCCTGTGGTGGTGGGGGGCGCCATATCTGTCAGGGAACGATTCCTGAGTCTGCAGTGTGGAGGACATCATCAAATCTTGAACCTTAGTGATCCCTTTCTGGATCCACCAGCGGAAGCTCTCCTGTGAGAGTCCCGGGGGGATATTCGGATTTCCAAAGAGAGAACACAACAGGCATACTGGCTTAGTGAGGGCATCCTTAACTCCGTGACAGCACCACAAGGACAGAGTATGAGATAGGGAAGGGCTGTGAGCCAACACACCGGGACATAACCCCGGGATCCAAAGTAGAGCAGACGCAGAATGCACCTTACAGGTTGAGCACTCAAGGACCACCCATCTAGGAGGGCCTACAGTATTGTGCAGTTTCACTGCATTTGCGAATTGAGCCGCTTTGTAATACGACCACAAATGTGGGGCCGATATGCCCCCACCACTGACCTCTGTTTGTAAAGGAGTGATGAACGAAGGCGAGGACATTTAGAGGCCCATATGAATTTGAGATCTGCCTGTTGCATTGGAGGAGTCAGGGACCAAAAACGGTACAGAAACCTGGGTAGGAGAGTCATCTTCACTGCATAAATCCGCCCCAGCCAGTAGATGCGTAAGGGATCCCACCATCGCAGATCAGCATGAAGTGAGGTAAACAAGGGTAAATAGTTAGCTTGGTATATCCCAGCTAGAGTTTTGGTAATCCGAATACCCAAGGAGGTGATCGACACAGGCCTCCAAACAAAGTCAAAGTTCAACGACAGAAGCTTTTCCATCGGAGCTGATAAGAAAATGTTGAGTGCTTCATACTTGGAATTGTTATTGCGGAAGCCAGAAATAGAAGAGAATTTATTCAATAAAGATTCGAGAGAGATGTCATGGGAGATGTAAGGGTCAATAAAACATCATCTGCAAACAGACTAAACTTATAAACCTTGCCTCCCAGCGAAACACCTCTAATGTCGGGGTTCAACCGCACTGCACAGGCCAGAGGTTCAATGCAGAGGGTGGAAAGGGGGAGAGTGGGCACCCCTGTCTCGTCCGGTTACGAATGGGTTAGGATTGAGATAAGGCATCTGAAGCCTGCTCCCAGTACTAATGACTCTGCATTTTCAGATGTAATTGTAGACTTATGTGAGCATGATAAGCAATGTCAATAGTCCTCTTTTCTCTTTTTGACCAGACTATAGTCTGTTGGCCTTTTGTTATAGCTATCCATCTGGGGTCTTTAACACTCTTTCTAACTTTATTAATTAGCTCTAATAGAAATTCTTTGGTTCCAGGCTTTTTTAAATATGATGTATATATATATATATATATATGATGCAATGCATATGAGCATTCATGCTTGCAGGCTTTCTAATATACGTATGCATTCTGATTTTGTGTTTCCACCTTGATTGCACCTCATTGGTGTCGGATGGCCCCCTTTGATCCCTATACAGATAATTTGGCACTGTTATGCCTGTTATGTTTTTAACTAATGCTCCTACAGTCTGGGAAGTTGACCATACCTCTTCTCTGTGACTGCAGACCATTACCCCTGCAGGAATGCTGTTCTACGTTTTCCTTTTTCATTTTCTCTTAACTTTCTTTTTGATGATGGTTGAGCTCTGTGGGCTGCTTGACATCAGACATGCCTTGTGTTTTTTTTCTCCTTTGATTGCAGTTTGATTTTGGTCTCTCTCCTTATATATCCATGGTTCTGAAATTGCTTACCCATAACACCCAGGGTTTCAACTCGTCTATTAAGTGTACTAAAGCTTTTCAATAATATAATCTTATTAAAGCTGACATCCCGTTCCTCACTTACAAGATATTAAAGCGGAACTACCACCCATCTTAAACTTTGTGGCAAATAATTACCCATCTGGCGACTAGCTGCTCAGTAGTGCTAGTTGCCACAATAATTACCTGGTTAATGAGAATTATACCCTGCTCCAGGGCTGACAGGCAGTAAAGAGCACAGACATCTTTCCATAGTGACATCTGCGTGCCCTCGCTATCAGTCTCTTTTGGAGCCGAACAGCTCCTAGCAATGCCTCCTAGAGCCGGCTGGGACTGACCTCTCAGGCATGCAGGTGTCACTATGGAAAGATGTCTGTGCTCTTTACTACCTGTCAGCCCCGGAGCATAGTATAATTCTCATTAACCAGGTAATTATTCTGGTGACTAGCACTACTGAGCAGCTAGTCGCCAGATGGGTAATTATTTGCCACAAAGTTTAAGATGGGTGGTAGTTCCGCTTTAAAGTTACCCTAGCTAGTTACTATGCCCCTAATAGAGATCAGGTCTCACATTTCTGCTCCTTTTGTGATGTCTGTCTCTGTCTCTGTTAATGGCCCTGGAGAGTTTCTGGAAGGTGGATAACTTGATTTTACTCTTAATTCCTAACTTGATAAATTGTCCCTTCTTTATCAAACAATGATATATATTCTTTCTTACTAAACCTCTTAAGGAAGCCTCAAAACCTTATTCTCCCTAGAGTTGGTAAATACCTGGAGAGCTCTAACCCTTCTACTATAGACTATACTTCTTACTCCAAACCTCATAAACCATACTCTTGCACTAATCATACTTCTGTGCCCCAGGCTTTACTTTCTGGTGTTTTAAGTTCCAAAACCTTTTGGACTCTTGGTTTGCACATTCACCAGTTCTTAGTTATTGATATGCTGGTTATTCCCCCACAGCAGTTCACCTAGAGATTTAGTAAATCTCTTTTGAACATCCTTGATCTAGTAGAACAAATTGTCATGCCATAACAAACTACTTTACATTAAATTCTCCTTCGGCCCCTATAACATCAATTTATGGGAGTCATATAAGTCAGTGATTCAAGGCCATTGTATTCAGCTAGCCTGAAACAGGAAGAAAAATAAATTAAGTAAAATTAGTGACCTGGATCAGAGAAATAAAATTAAAATGAGTCTACCAAAAATGTTATTTTTAAGGTAACAAACCTGCCTGATACACTGTTGGCCAGTAAACATTTTAGGAAGTTCTCTTCTTCTATTGCTTGATATATGCACTAAGACTGATACTGTTACTGGTAATCCCACTGTGATTTTGAAATGATTCTTGTAATGGTCTTTAGGATGAAAAGCAGTTTAATATTTGATCTCGGTCTACTTTGTAGGAGAGCTATTAATTTGATTTTATATACTAAAGCTACGTGGATTCCACCCATGTTAACTTTCCTTAGACCTATTTAAGACTTTAGATACTTTATCATGGAACCTCTTACACTTTTGGTGTCTTAGGGATAACTTCCTGACATGGGCACAATCTTTTAATTTTCTGTCACAAGTTACATTTGAAGCATTCCAGATTATTTTCAGACTGGTTCTCAGTGTGTAAGCATACCAGCCAGGGGTGTTCTCTCTGTTGTTTATTTTGGCTATTAAGCCATTAGCAGGGCATATTTGTACAGACCCTGCTATGACAGGCTTGCAGACCTCAACTTTTCACCATAGATGTTGCCTATTTACTGATGACCATCTACTAATATTAACCAGACCCTTGATTTCCCTTCCAAATTTAAACAGGTTGTTTAGCCTTTTTTTTTTTTTTTTTTTTTTTTTTTTTTTTTATGGGGTCTTTGGTCTCCATGTAAACCGCTTAAAACTGGAAGCCTTTTATATCTCTATTGCTTTCCCTGAACATACAACCAAACCTCTGAAACTCAACTTTGATTTTGAATTTCTTTGGCAGTCTAAAATGATTAACTAATTTGCTATTAAATGAACAACCTCTTGCTCTTCTTTAAACCAAAGTTCCTTCCATTTTATAGACCGTTGTCCAAGGATTTTAGAGGACTGGGATAGATGTCTCCTGGATATATATGATTCATGCTTTCCAGCTGAATATCTGTTCAAGTTCAAGGGGGTGAATTTCAAGGGGGATGAATCAACAGCACCTGTATCTCAAAGTGCACCTGGTTCAAAGTGTATTGAGAGCTGAACAGGAGAGTTTGACAGGATAGGTGGGCAGGAGAGAGAGAGACAGAAACTGCAGCACAACCACTGATAAACAACAGGCAAAATGAATAAAGTGAAATTGGAGGGAAGATATTAAATAAATATTACAAGAATAAAATACTTACTAAGCAATCTTAGTCAGCTCTTCTACCTCACCTGGTTTCTGACTACCTGTTTCTCCTCTCCCCTGCTATCGTTGTCCCATGCCTGCCAACATGAACATATTACTACTATCTGTCCTAACATTCCACTTTTAATACAGATTTCCTCTTATCCCTGCAACCATGCTCCGCACCTTCACTATAACGTATTAATCCACCATGGACTACTGCATACATGCGCACTACCCTCTGAATGCTGTTCACCCAGCCCCAGTGATTATAGTAACAAACCCACCCTTTCACTATATGCTCACGGCAAACAACCAACTAAATGTTTATGCAGTTTACTTGCTGTGGCAAATGACATAGAAACCAACCGTGGCCCTCAAATAGCAATAAATGGCAATTTCACCTTTGAAAAAGTTCTCTATTTTTGTGCACTGGAACATACGCAGTGTACTGCCCAAAATGGATGAACCAAAAGCGTGGTGTTATGCATAGAAGCCAAAAAGCCTTATTCTTACTGAATACTGGTTAAGCCCTAAAATACCTGATACTGGTGTCGCCATAGAAGGTTGCACATGCTTTAGGAAAGACCATGCAAAATGAGGAGGAGGAGGTGTAATCATATATATATATACATGAGCCTATAAACCTCTACTTTTTTAAATGACTGTCATAATCTGATCTTATGAATACATTGTTGGCAAAATGTATCTTCCATACTCAAAACAAATCATAATTGTTGGCATCTACAGACTGCCAAATACACCAGCACAGTCCCTTTCGGTAGCCCACCACCTAAAGGAGATTGCCACTCAAAACAAGAAAAGTGCGTTGATAGTTCTTGGAGACTTTAATATTAATTGGCCATACTCCAGGAATTAAACATCTTGTTAATTGTTTAAAACCTTGAACTTAAGGAATATTAAATTAGGTTGAAAAAAGACACAATTCCATCAAGTTCAATGTTTGCCTCATAACCTAGTAACATGATAATTATATAGCTTTTCCTGCTACCAAATACATTAGTCTTTATCAGACCTTCCTGATTTGCCTACTGATACAAAGTATAACCCTGTATGTTCCCTTTTGAAAGAAATGTATCTAATCTTCTCTTTTATGTATCCATTGTATCTGCCATAACCACATCGATGGGCAAGGAATTCCATAATTTATCAGACATTACAGTAAGTAACCTCTTCCTCTGCTGAAGTCTAAACCTCCTTTCCTCTGATCTCAAGGGGTGTCCTCTGGTCAATTGATTGGCCTTGGAATGAATAGCTCACCACAGAGATCCTTATTTTGGCCTCTCATATACTTGTATAGTGTGATAAGATTTCCTCTTCGTCATCTTTTCTCTATAGTAAATAAACCAAGTTTGTCTAATTGTTCCTCATACCTCAAGTCCTCCATTCCCTTAATTAATTTTGTTGCTCTTCGCTGTACCCTCTCTAGTTCTAGTATATCCTTTTTCAGAACTGCTTCCCAGAACTGCACTGCATATTCTAGGTGAGGTCTTACCAATGATTTGTACAATGGCAAAATGATATTATCTTCTCTTGCTTCAATACCTCTTTTTATGCAAGACAGGATTTTGTTTGCCTTTGCTACTGCTGTTTGACACTGGTCACTGTTTCCAAGTTTGTAGTTGACAAGGGTACCCAGGTCTTTCTCTAGCAACGAGTCCCCTAAAATGATTCCATTAAGTTTATAAGTAGCCTTGGGATTATTTCCTCCCAAATGCATGACTTTACACTTCCCCACATTAAACTTCATATTCCATTTGTTTGCCCAATCTGACGTTTTATATAAATCCTTCTGTAGAGAGCAAATATCATGTTCTGAATCAATCAATGCCTCTTTACAGGTCCATGGTAAGACCCCACCTAGAATATGCTGTTCAATTCTGGGTGCCCTTTCTGAAAAAGGACATTATGGAACTAGAGAAAGTGCAGAGGAGGTCTACAAAACTAGTAAGGGGAATGGAAAGTTTTAGTTATGAAGAAAGGCTAGAAAAGTTAAACTTGTATACACTAGAGAAATGGCGTCTTAGAGGGGATATGGTAGCACTATATAAATATGTTCAGGGCCAAGCAAAGGGCTCTCCAAAGACCTGTTCTTTAACAGAACAGTACATAGGACAAGGGGCCACCCGCTTAGACTTGAGGAAAGGAGATTTAATCTACAACAGCGGAAGGGTTTCTTTACTGTAAGGACAATAAAGGTGTGGAATTCACTGCCTGAGGAGGTGGTGCTATCGAATACATTAGATGCCTTTAAAAAGGGCCTGGATACTTATTTGAAAGAGCATAACATAGAGGGCTATGCACGTTAGTATTGGGATTAATATTTACTTAGGGCTTGTTGATCCAAGGAGAAATCTGATTGCCATTTGGAATCAAGAGGGAATTTCCCCCCTGCCATTCAAGGCAGAATTTGAAATTGTTATATTGAGGGTGTTTTTTTTTTTTTTGCCTTCTTTTGGATCAACAATGGTAAACAGGAATAGGAAAAGGGTTGAACTAGATGGACGCAAGTCTTTTTTTTTTTTCCAACCTAAATTACTATGTTACTATGTAATTATTCTGCATAATTTAGTGTCATCTGCAAATATTGATATTTTGCTTTCTATATCTATTTCCAGGTGTTTTGTAAACATGTTAAAGTAATGGACCAAGTACTGACCCCTGAAGTGCTCCACTCTGAACTTTAAAGGGATAGTAATACTTAATAAATACTAATCCCTATATTGAAGTTATATTAAAAAGAAATGTATTGCCCCCAGTTTCATCTATCAAACCTTTATGTTTGAGAGATAATCTCTCCTATAGTTCTCCCCTCCCTCCCCTTTCCCCAAAGTCAGGATTGTAGCTGACTGAAGGGAAATCCAGTCTTACGATCACCAGGCGGCTCTGCAACACAGCCGAGATCACTTTAGAAGACTGTTTCAGTGAAAGATTTCTTTTTTTATTAATGTGATCTTGGCTCTGCTGCAGAGCCGCCTGATGATTGTAAGACCGGATTTCCCTTCAGTCAGCTAGAAGGGAGGGGAGAACTGCAGGAGAGATTATCTCTCAAACATAAAAGTTTGAGAGACGACACTGGGGGCAATACATTTATTTTTAATATGACTGCAATATAGGTATTAGTAATTATTAAGTACTAGCAGTGCGGGACGGCGTTGCCCGTCTGTTGTGGGTTTTTTTTTTTTTTTTTAAGCAATGCTTTAGCCTTTGCGTTGCAGAGGGTTACGCAAAGTATTGCAATGAATTGCGTACCCCTGTGGTACTAAAAGGTTTAAAGCGAGCCTCACTGACAGAGGACTGTATATACACACTGGACACACAGGACTGTATAAGATATATATCAATGTACACACAGGATTGTATATATAGTGTATATTACTGTACACAAAGGCCTGTATATATAATGTATATTAATGTACACAATGTGTGAATATTACATTATATATATATTACTGTGTGTACAGTGTGTAGGTTAATATAATTAATATATACAATCACATTAAGCCTTTGAGTGTAAGATGACTATGCAATCTGTCCCACACATCTAGTACGTACATACATACAGAGACAGACACACATACGTAGTATACATATACACACAGAGACATACATATTATTATACATACATAGTGATGCCTAAATACAGAAATATACATACTATACATGCACAGACATACATATTCACACATAGATGTTTACATACACATAAAGAGTATTTGTTATTACTATAGAAGAGATAGACATACACCTATACACGCATACCATATGTGTAGTGGCACTCCAGTGGAACCAAGTGGGGTTTAGGGGGGTGGAGGAGGTCAAGGGGTTCATGTACACACTGCGGATAGAAGGAGGATGAGGACAGTTGTGCCCCCCCCTCCAGCCCAATAGTGGAAGAGAGAGAGAGCAAAGGACACAGGCCCATATGAACAATGGTTACTATCCATTTACCAAGCGAGTCCTGCAAGATGAGGGTCAGTGACCCAGATCCACATTTGCCGCAAAGAATGAGCACCAAGCGGCAGTGACGCACTTAACCTTTTGAGTGGCAGATGGGTACGCAACACATTGGTTTGGAATGAGTTACATACCACTTCCCCAGGATTGCTCCTTTTTCTATGTGCCCTCTGCTCATAATGTTTCAGTTAATGCCAAGTGCTATTCTGGGGCAAACCAACTGAACCAGAAAGAAATGAAAATGGTTTATTTAAAAAGGAATTTTTTAATCTCCTGAAATATGTTTCCATGAAATCCCTTTGCAGTTTGTTTCTAGCATTCAAGATGTTAACCAACCCTTTTAAATTGATTTGCATTTGCTTTATTATATTTGTTCCCTGTAAGGAAGTTGGTTGTCTCCAGAAATGGTCTACAACTTTTTGTGTAAGGCTTGAACCATTTCTCCTACTGTATTAGCCCTAGCTTTCAGCACATTTCTTTCCCTTTTGTAAACCGTGTAAAACACAGAATTACACCTTCCTTGTGCCTTTTCAGTTTATTCCTTGGAAAAAGCTTTATCACCAGTACCTTGGCAAAGAGGCACGAGCAGTATGTAAAGTGGATCATCTTCTCAAACGGAATCTAATAACTCCAGAGCAGGATCTGTGTGTGCTGAACCTGATAAGGTAAGTAAGGTCCTTTCTATACTATTACTGATATCTTTGTTGTAAGAATATATAATGTTCCTTTACTTTCTGTCAACATTCTGATTCATTGGACATGGTCATTTTAAAGAGATAATTTCATATAAAAACAAATATGGTTCATATATTTTAAACATCGGGTATTCCTAGACAGCATTTGTTAAAAATTATTTTTGGTATGAGAACTCTAACATTTTTTACAAATGTACCCTTGTCATAAATTCGTGGAGAAGTCCATAGGCAAGATTTGATTGTCTCTACTAAACCATTCTTCCTCTGAATGTTTTCCGTTGACTCTGACTGTCTGACTATGACTCCATTTCCCACTAACTTTTTCATTGGTACTAACATGTACCATGACAGCCATGTCATTCCCAGCCCCTCCCAACAATCTATCAACCCAATCTGCCACATGTTGAACTCAAGCACCTGGCAGACAGTGAAATTCTCAGTTGTAATTATCCTGGTCACAGATTATCCACTCACTGGTAGGGGGATTCCATGATTATGATAACAATCATCTGTCTAGGTCTCCCTGAGTCCCGGGTCCCATCAGCACTAGAGGGGCTGTTCTCCTGGCTATTAGAATGAACAGACTCCTCCAGCAAGAGTATTCTTGTGCCAACACACCAACATAATCATTCAGTATGTTAGGGTGAGTAAATTCAGAACTGTGCTCCCTAAATCTCATCCCCCTCATTGCTACATCTAATTTTAAAGGGATAGTAATGTTTCACAATAAAACAGCTCCAATTAATCTTCATAGTGTTCGGGCCATAGAGAGTGTTATTTAAATACTGTCAGAATTGTAGTTCAAGAGTAATTGAATGATAAAGTATCCCCCTCCCGCCCCTTATACTGATGTAACACTGCTCAACTTAGAGCAGCAAGACTGTCCGGATGGATCACAGAGAGGGACAATCTTCAGTGAGCATAAGGGAAAAACCTGAAAAACCTGTCAAAGGGGGCAGGGTTTTCCTTATTCTCACAGTAAGAAGATTGTCCCTTGCTGTGAGCTGTCTGGTCCAAGGACCAGATTCCACATCTGAGGAGAGGCGGCTTACACTAGGTAAAAGGGGAGGAAGGAGGATACTTTATCATTCAATTACTCTTGAACTACAACTCTGAGTATTAAAATATCACTCTCCACGGCCCAAATACTATGAAGATTAATTGGAGCTGCTGTTTTTGTGAAACATTACTATCTCTTTAACCCAGCTAGCTGCATGCTCCTCCTTTGTGCAGTCTCCACCCACAGGACTTCCTATGCCAGCTGCCTTCTGCTCAGAGAGCCGCAAATCCCTGTCAGGATTGGCTGTCTCCCTCAGTGTTGCAGCTTGTCTCTCCAGATCTCTAACGTGAGCTTCCAAAGAAGCTATTTGCTCACATGTTCCATTGATGTATGCACCCTGCAACAGTTGTTCCAGGTGTGCAAACATATTGTAGCTTGTACATTGAGTTAAACAGACACACATCCTAACACTCTTATTATCCCAGTTATTGCAAGTCAAAAAGCAGGCAGAAACAAAAATATAAGCACAACTAATTTGATAAATGTTCTTCCCCGTATAATGCCCTGTTTTTGAATTCCCAGCATTTACTCCACTGCTGCAAGGTTCACATGTTCAAGTATTCAGCAGAAAGCCACCAATTACACCCAAGCAAACAAACAATCAGTTGCACGCTTGCAAGAGTAGAGAAAAAACCTCTCCCTTAAGATACTAACAGAACTCGGGTAATACAGAAAATAGTTATTCAGATAGTTCATCACAAAAATTCCAGTTTAATTTGTTTCAGCTTACATACTTCATCCCCCCCCTCTGCATTATTTAGCAGAACGTTGCCAGTTATACCCTAACATTCAGAAAAACACACTCGCCACAGACAGACTGCAATCAGTTGCCTACCTGTGAGAGGAGAGAAAAAAAGCCTTTGTTTGTTTCTTAAACTCTCCCTTACCACACTAACAAAACACAGGTAATAGAGAAAATACAGTTCAGTTATTTCACCACAGGAATTCCACATCTTAGCTTGTTTCAGCTCAGAAGATCTTAATTGTATAAGTTCATGCTTAATGTGAGCTAAGACCTGAGATTGAGCTGGATATTACCCCATCCCAGTCCTCCAGTGCACCCGTATTTTAATTCTGGAGAGTAGCCACTTACATACAAATGAGACTTGTTTTTCGTCTGTGCCTGAATTTACGGCATGTACAAGTTTGTCTTGACTTCTCCCCTCCAGCCGGTAGGACCAATTCGAAACCACTTAAGGACCTCTCCTCCCCCACCATCTCCATTATTCTGGTCCTACCAGCTGGGGGGACCAGAAGTCTGTTGAGTTGATTTTATAGCTTTACCCTTATAAAGGTCTGGCCAGGGGGAAGTCTTTTATTTTCTGTTCTTAAAATATTGGTCCAGCTTGGTCCAGCATGAAGTACATGACTGAGTCACCAGCATCAGTGAGAGGACCACAAGGAGAGCATGGGGGCAAACATTTCAAGTCTTTGCCTTGATTCCAAAGAATTTAGCTGCCCCTGCGTTCCAGCATGGAAAGCAGGCCTCAGACATGTTATACCACTGGTGGAATAATGCATCTCTTTTATGCGTTCCTGTCCTGTAGATATCCTGCCTGTTTTAAAGATGGCTGTGCATTTTTCTGATATTGAACTGCTCTGTCCAGTATGGCCTTTACTCCTAAGTCTACCCCTGTTTAAGATGAGGCTCCTTCTGAGCCCTCTCTCAGTAAAGAAGACAAATACAAATTTAAAGCTGTTTGCAATAAAAAAAAATACCACCCTCTGATTCTGCAAAGCCCTGCCAGGATTGCTTAAAAAAGGCTGCTGGCCAAGATATGCCTTCCCAGTTTCAAGATTTTCTTGCAAGGATGCTCTCCTCTATGCAATAAACATTTTCAGCTATGCAAGATGCAGTAAATCCAAAGAAAAGACCAACAAGATAATAACCGCATTAAATGTTGTCTCTGATTATTCATCAGAGGAAGAGGAAGGCGAGATTGCAGAGGAAATAGGATCATTTGTCTTAGACAAAATGGAGCCATTTTGGGTTTATCTGATGAACAAAAGCAATATGACATCATGGACTCTGCCTTTTTCGGCAAAAAAGCTACCCCAGTCTTTCCAGTCCACCATTCAGTTTCAGACCTAGTAAAATCAGAATGCAGAGGGTGGATAAAAGGTCAACTGTTACTAAAAGATTTATTAGAATGTATCCTTTTGATGACGGTCAAGTAAGGTTTTGGTACACCCCTCTAAGGTAGATGCAGCAGTATGTCATATTTCTAAGCATACCACCATTCCTATTTTCACTTAAAGACCCCATGAAAAGAAGAATGGACAGTACCTTAAAAAAATACTCTGCCATTGGTCTAAACCTCTACAGCCCTGACTTGCATTTCAAGAACCATGCTCATCTGGCTTTCATCACTAGAAGAAAAAATAGAATTCAGATCAAGATTTATGAAGGAGGTTGCGGTCATAAAGGAAGCTATTTGCTTCTCCTGTGATGCCTCATTAGATCTGATCAGACTATCTGTCAAATCTTCAGCTCTTTCGTTGTCAGCTAGAAGGGCTCTCTGGCTGAGATCCTGGGGAGCTAATTCCTCTTATAAAACCAAACAGGTGGCTCTACCATTTAAAGGAGAAATGCTTTTCAGACAGCATCTGGAAGACATTATTAATAAACTTTCAAGGGGAAGAAGTGCCTTTTTAACCCAAGATAGGAGGAGGCCCAGATCACCTCCTCAAGGCCTGTCTTCTTCCTTCAGATCCAGAAGATACTCCTTTCGAGATTTCAATAGAACTACATCAGGAAGACCATATGAGGTCAGAAAACCTGAAAGTCACCATCCAACTAGGGGAGGTCTGAGAAGGATTTTCCCTATAAATCTCAATTCAAGAAGCTATTCCAGTGAAGGTCAGCAGGCCTTGCCTCCAGTTCCGGTTGGGGAATGACTGGTAAACTTTTTCCAGTGCTTGATTCATTCAACCAGCCCAGACAACTGAGTATCCTAGGTTCTGCAAAGAGGGTATCCATTGGAGTTCCACATAGTCCTTTGTTTTTAGAAGATCGGCCATGCCTCTCACACTCTCAAAGGCTCAAGCATTGATGGCCTCAGCCCTGGATCTGGGAAGAAAGAATGTTCTAGAACCAGTTCCCCTAGCAAAGAGTTGCACAGGCATTTACTCCATTCTCTAGTTACCAAATCCTCAAGGGCTTCAGAACGATTTTAGATTTGAAACTTCTCAATCAAAATATAAGTATCAGATACTTCAGGATAGAGCCAATATCAGTGATAAAGGTATTGCGTGCTGGGACTTAATTAACATCCATTGATCTTCAGGCTGCATATCATCATATTCTCATAAGATCCTGTCACAGAAGATTCCTAAGTTTCTCTCTTGGAGACCTCAGGGTATTCTCCAATATCCTGGCATTTCTGGAACTCCTCTGAGAAAAAGGGTTCACAGTGAAACCTTGTATAGATGATCTTTTGATAGTAGCAGACTCAGATGAACTCTCAAGGCTTCACACTAGCATTGCTCTGGAACATCTGCAACACTTGGATTTGTTTATAAGTCCAGAAAAAAATCACTTAATTCCTTCTCATAGGTTACATTTTATGGGGGTGATGTTTGACACAAAGAAGGATCTTGCACTTCTGTCAGAAGACAGGTTAGCAACACTAATCAGGAGGATTATACATACAGCCCAAGATTATCTGGAAATACTGGGGGTGCTAACCTCCACAATTCAGTTAATATCTTGGGCAAGATTCAAAATGAGCGGGATGTGTAATCTTTTTCTCAAACATTGGAAAACTGCTTAAAGAATTCCCTACTTGCTCAAGACAAAGGGGGAGCTGGCATAGAAGATGAACAATTTATTTAAGCGTATTCCTCTTCAAGATCTTGAATTGGAGGTAGTAACCACAGATGCCAGCCCCACCAGGCATCTGTGATGTCATGGATTCTCAATGTGCCAGCAGATTTCCTGAGCAGGCAGTGCTTAGATCGAGGAGAATGGTCAGTACATCAGGAAGCCTTCCTTCGGATTGTGGACAGATGGGGCACATCAGAGGTGGATCTCATGGCATCATCAGCATACCACAGATGCAGCAGCTTTTTCACCAGATGGAAAGATATGAAGGCCCTGGGTAAGGATGCACTCCAGTTTTCCTAGAATTTCTCTCTACCATACATTTTTCCTCTCTTTACTCTTCTGAGTCAAGTTCTGTGAAAGATGAGGTGAAAGGGAGTGGAAGTGATCCTAATGGCACCCAGATGGCCGAAAAAGATCTGGTTCTCAGGGATAATCAAGATGGTGATAGACGATCCTTGGCCTCTAGCGCTTAGGACAGATCTATTATGACAAGGGCCGATGTTCCACCAGAATCCAAGATTCTTCAAATTAATGACGTCCGCTCAGTCTCCATGCCACTAAAGCTCATGGCTTTGTCTGTTCCATTAATTTCCACCATTTTGGCTGGTTGCAAGGCTTCTACCTCAAAGGTTTACTTGTTACTACAGGATACAGAGAATAAATTCAGAAGCAAGGTGGTATCGGATTTTCATTTAAATCGTGTTGCGCTCCTTCTGCCCTAATCCTAAAGGGGACAAAGAGATGATTGATTGGATTTGGTGAGATGCATCTCCTTCTATCTCCATAGACCTGCGGATTTCAGGAAATTGTATTCCCTTTTTCTTCAGTTCAAAGGATCTCCAGCCTCCAAAGCTTCCATTGCAAGATGGATAACCCAGTGTATCAAACTAGCATATGAAGAGGCTAAGCTAGAGCCTCTGAATAGACTTAAAGCCTGGTCTGCCAGAGCTGTCTCAACCTCTTGGGCTTGTAATGCCATGGCAGCTCCTGAGGAGATATGCAGAGCAGCAACATGGTCTTCTCTATCTACTTTCATCAAGCATTATCAGCTGTCACAGCTTCAACAGATAGATGCTCAATTTGGAGGGAAGGTTCTTCAGGCAATGATTCCAACTTAATTGGTAGGATTTTTCCTTACTTCACTCCAGCACTTGGTGTAATTTCTCTGTTTATTTATCACTTATTTCACTTTGGACTTCTCTTCCTTCTAAGTGGGAATAGATTTTCTCCCACACTATCTCATTGCTTTGGCATGTCCCACTTGTCTGCCATGGATTCGGACACAGAAGAAAGGGTGAAATTTACCTGATGATACTTTCTTCTCTTCTGTGTCCATCCATGGCACACCATGCCCATAATCTTGTTTTGTTTCCTTGCAGCTTGGCCAAAAGAATAACTATGATGTTGAGGGAGGAGAGGTCCTTAAAGGGTTAGTAACTTCTTACCTAAATAAACCTAATATTCTAGAGAATCAAAAAATAAATTGAACAATGCAACTCCTATCTCTCAAACCTTTATGGTTTGAGAGATAGAATGTTTTGAAATTTCCCTCCTCTTTTCCTGACATCAGAGTCTAGCTGATAGCAGGAGATCCTGGTCCCGGGACAGGCAGGCTGCTCTTCAGCAGAGCCGAAATAGCGTGATTTAAAATGAAATACTTCATTGGAATGGTCTACAAAGTGTGTCTGCAAACCAAGCACACTTTGTAGACTGTTCCAGTGAAATATGTCTCTTTAAATCGCGCTATTTTGGCTCTGCTGAAAAGCCACCTCGAGTAAGCCGACAAAAATCTCCTGCTGTCAGCTTTACAGTTGACATTGGGGGGGATTTAAAACATTATATCTCACAAGCCATAAAGGTTTGAGGCACAGGAGTTGCATTAATCGATTTCTTTTTTGGTTCTCTACAATATTGCTTTTTATTTAGATAAGACATTACTATCACTTTAAGTAGTTTTGAATTGGTCCTACACGCTGGATTGGAGGAGTGCTAAGCTATTTCATTTCACATGCGCTGTCCTGGCTCTCTCTCCCCTTCGCTGCATGCAGAGCATGTAGTAGTTGAGAACAATGATTACTGATTTGAGTTGTTGGTAAACCAGGCATGCAGCATGCAGCAAGATGGTTAAGGATGATGTGAGTCGTAGTGCAACCTCATCCCAGTCTTGCTGAGCGCTGCGGTGTGAAATTAAATGGCTGCAGAGTAAACCGCTTAGCACATCTGTGCTTCAGAATGGATGAGGGGCTCCTACGCACACCCACACCTGCTAGGAAATACATTTGCTGGGCACACGAGCAGCATGCAGGCAGCTACCCAACGAAGCATAATTAAATGCAGAGGCAACTGATTTATTTTTGACACAAATGGTATGTGGCTTTTCGGTAGGCGACATGAGAATCTCGCGCTATCGTGCAGTGCGAGATTCTCATGTCACCATTTTTAGCATGGCGACAGTTAATGTGGCATTT
Organism: Rhinophrynus dorsalis; assembly: GCA_037306005.1. Classification (NCBI taxonomy): domain Eukaryota; kingdom Metazoa; phylum Chordata; class Amphibia; order Anura; family Rhinophrynidae; genus Rhinophrynus; species Rhinophrynus dorsalis. Next base: position 328,148,512 of record CM074721.1, on the reverse strand, counting down.
GGTTGCACTCTCTTTTGCGTGTGACCTTTTAAAAGTGAACGCTTACATGAACATGCAGGTGTTAAATGATTGTATTTGTGCAGTGCTATCCACAAAATTGTATCTGTATCACTGTCTGGTCCAGATTTTGATTAGGTGTCACTTCCCTAATCCCTTCACCTCTTTGTGTATACAGTATCATATTCTGTGTGATGAGATTTGTCTGGTGTCATGACTGTCTGTAACACATGTTTCTATTGTACTGTGTTGTTGATTGTATCAATCATACGACCTGTCACAGCCTCTGTATTGTCCCATTGTGCTCCTTATCCACGCTACCATTGTTGTATTGGACCTGGTTTTCCTATAAAATGTCCCCTGTTCCTTCAATAAAGCAGTAGTTATTTTGGACTAGATGTGCATCCTGGTGTTGTATTCCTGGATGGGGGTGTGTGTGTGTGTGTGTGTGTGTGTGTGTGTGTGTGTGTGTGTGTGTGTGTGTGTGTGTGTGTGTGTGTGTGTGTGTGTGTGTGTGTGTGTGTGTGTGTGTGTATGTGTGTGTATGTGTATATATAGTGAACAATTCAATTGCAAATCAAATTGTAATCGTTTAGGGGGAAAAATAAAAAACTCACAATAACCTTGTTGCATAGGTGTGCACACCCTCTTATAACTGGGGATATGGCTGTGTTCAGAATTAACTAATCACATTAAATCTCATGTTAAATAGAAGTCATTATACACCTGCCATCATTTAAAGTGTCTCTGATTAATCACAAAGTTCAGATGTTCTAGTAGGTTTTTCCTGACATTTACTTAGTTGCATCTCTGAGCAAAAGCCATGGTCCACAGAGAGCTTCCAAAGCATCAGAGGGATCTCATTGTTGAAAGATATCCGTCAGGAGTAGGGTACAAAAGAATTTCCAAAGCATTAGATATACCATGGAACACAGAGAAGACAGTCATCATCAAGCGGAGAAAATATGGCACAACAGAGACATTACCAAGAACTGGACGTCCCTCCAAAATTGATGAGAAGAAGCCTACTACAACAACAAAAGGAACTGCAGGAATTTCTGGCAAGTACTGGCTGTGTGCTACATGTGACAACAATCTCCCATATTCTTCATATGTATGGGCTGTGGGGTAGGGTGGCAAGACGGAAGCCTTTTCTTACAAAGAAACATCCAAGCCCGGATGAAGTTTGCAGTAACAAACATCAAGTCCCCCAAAAGCACGTGGGAAAATGTGTTATGATTTGATGAAACCAAGGTTGAACTTTTTGGCCATAATTCCAAAAGGTATGTTTGGGCCAAAACAACACTGCACATCACCCAAAGGACACTATACCCACAGTGAAGCATGGTGGTGGCAGCATCATGCTTTGGGGCTGTTTTTCCTCAGCTCGAACCAGGACCTTAGTCAGGGTGGAGGGAATTAGGAACAGTTCCAGATACCAGGCAACTTTGGCACAAAACCTTCAGGTGTCCTTTATAAAGCCAATGGTGGAGAGGAAGCTCACCTTTCAGCACGACATTGACCCAAAGCACACCTCCAAATCCACAAAAGCATGGCTTCACCAGAAGAAGATTAACGTTTTGGAATGGCCCAGCCTGAGCCCAGACCTGAATCCAATTGAACATCTGTGGGGTGATCTGAAGAGGGCTATGCACAGGAGATATCCTCGCAATCTGACAGATTTGGAGCATTTTTGCAAAGTAGAGTGAACAAATATTGCCACGTTTTAGATGTGTCATGCTAATAAATTCCTACCCAAAAAGACTGATTGCTCTAATAAAATCAAAAGGTGCTTCAACAAAGTATTAGTTTAAGGGTGTGCACACCTATGCAACAAGGTTATTGTGAGTTTTTTATTTTTCCCCCTTAACGATTTCAGTTTGTTTTGCAATTGAATTGTTCACGTTATAGGTCACATTAAAGGTGTAAAAAGTTCTGACATGGTTTATCTTTGTCTCATTCGTTAACATCACAATAACCTGGCATTTTAACAGGGGTGTGTAGACTTTGTATATCCACTGTATGTATATGTATTTGTGGGTGTGGGTGGGTGTGTGTTTGTAAGTATGTATGTAAGTATGTATGTAAGTATGTATGTAAGTATGTATGTATGTATGTATGTATATGTGTGTGTATATATATATATTTACACATTTTTCTCCCTTTAGCGCCACCTTCTGGAAACATTTGCACACCAGGCTAGGGATAGAAAGGAAAGACAAATGGCCCCTCATTTGATGCAGTGAGATATATACATTCCATTAATATATGGTTTTAGGTAGTTATTCAGTTATTTTAGGGCAGTTTTACCATGTAAATATGGAATGTGTATTTTAGTTAATAAAGCTGAAAATACCCACTTGTGTCTCTGGTAACTGGGAGTCTGTGCAGGCCATGCATGTCTAATACAATTATACATTATGCGGACTCAGGACATTTTCAAATAACTGAAACTTTCACAACCAATAAAAGTTTTTGACATGTAGTGTATGACATTGGCAAAATACTTCATTGCTCTGAAAACCCCCCAATATATAGTATTCTATATGTAGCTCTAAAGTTACCTGCGGGAACCGTACCTAAACAGATGGATAGCAAACATGCTGAAAATGTCTCATCTCCAGGGTGCAATAAATGGCCCAAGCCCTCACATAATTTTAACATACCTATATATAATACGTAAGTGCATATTTACATGTCTGAATCATGTAGGAAATTAACTACTTCTAGCAAGCAATCCACAGTTTTATAGCATTTCTGATGACCTCCCAGAATTCTTTGCAGTAACGCAAACAATAGCATGCACTGCAATTGTCTTATTATTTTCCCATTCCAAACAAGTATAAGTATGGAATTTCCCTTATTGTACGGTGGAGGGATTCTTGTCAATTCTTTGCTCACGATGGTTTGGCATATGTCAATTAAAGAAACTCGAAAACCCCCCCCCCCCCCAATAATAAACCCATACTTGCCTTGATCTTAGCAGAAAATCGTAATGGCCACTATGAATCAGTTCTGCGTGTATTGGTTCCCCAGAATGACTCTTTAAGTACTTGCGATCATGTCCATGGAGGCAGAGATGATTATTTGTTGCAGGACTGCAGCACAACAAATTTGTCTCCCTGAAGGATTCCTAAGACATCAATGAGAAGAGTTTGGTGTCCTGCATCAAAGAACCATGTCTGCCTGTTAGTTTTCAGTATATTTGCTCTTTATTTACACTTCAACCCCAATTACTGATGTCATCCCCCTTTTCTGTGAAAGGGTTGACCAGGTTGATTGACTGGCTTTATCTCAGTTGACACAGCAACCCAATATCTGCTCACTCACACTGAAGCATTTTTTGTGCACCTGTCTGCAATTCTGATGTGTGAAGGACACCTAACCAGATGAGCCTTTCTTTAAAAAAGAAAATGGCCACTAATTTCTACATTTCCAGTTTTCCAGTGACAACTTTTCACACATTTAAGGACCAGAGTGGTGTGTAATGCATTGCCTACTCCTCTGGACATTTAAGATTATAGTAATGTATTGATTCAAAACATGTAGTAATCACCAGCATTGGGTACTCTACCCAGTAATTAGCTGCCTTTAGTTTTCTTGCTATTCTGGAGCCTGTACACTTACGGGCATTTGTACATTCTTTGCAGGTATTTTGCTGCACTTAAGTGCCCCCGAATGGAAGACCAGGGAGCAGCATTGGGCTGTTTGAAGTGCCATCATTTATATCCATTGGCTGAGGTTTGCATTACTCAACAAATGCCAGAGCTGGGAAATGCAGCAGAGGTACGTGGCTCAAAGTATTTTTGAGATATTCTGAAATCGCTGTACATGTAAACATAGGAGCATATGTACAAAGGCAATGTGGAAGAATTATGCCACAAACCAACTACAATATAGTGAACAAATAAACATTCCCATCGATTTAAATGGGAGCTTTTACCATTACCATGTTATAGATGCATCCAATACATTGCAAAGTACTGATATTTATTTCTCTTGCATTGGAAGGATTTAAAGACACATTTAAATCAGTGGAAAGTTGTATTTGTCCCTTTGGTACATGTCTTGGGCAAACCAACTACACCATTCTTGTTTTTGTGTAAATTGCCTTGAGTCTACTATATTATTTTTTTTCCTGATTAGTTTAACTTAGTTTAGCTTCAGTTAATGATCTTTTTCTTTACTGTATTGTCACTATAATAACATATTAATACACTAAGTACTAGAATCATTATATTTTAACCTTGTCTCTTGCAGTCAGTAAATCCTTGGGCTGTGTTTGCAGTGATTGTGCTTCTGTCCAATGAAGTGAGTGATATTCAGAGGCTAATGAGATGTCTGCGGCAATCTAGCTCTACAGTGCGGTTGGTTGAGATCACAGAGGCCTTGTACTGCCTGGCAACACTTCTGTTTGCAATGAGAGAACAGAAGATCCTCATCAGTAACCGGTACAAAACCTTCCTTTCATTAATGACTGGAAATCCTAAGACCAAACATGCTTGGGGTTTTATGTAAGAAGTACATAGGTAGGTTTTAGTTGAATAAAAAAAAATGCAGTGAAAGCAACATCGGAAATGAAACAAGTATATAATAGCAAAGTCTTGCACGTACAGCAAAAATGTACCTTCTGGCTTTCTATATTAATTTTCATTTATTTTTATTATTATTTTTATAAAATCAGTCTACTCCAAAGGTCACTTGTCCTACACATAGGGTCTTGAGCTCTATTTCCATTAACCACTTAATTATGTGTGTCTGCAGAACATTTATTTTTTGGGGGGAGGAGCGGTGGAAAGTTAAAATCAGCATAGATTCTACCGTCTCTGTTAGAAGTTGTGTCCCAAATGCCTCATCCACACATGGTTAAAGGGATAGTAATACATAAAATGTAAAAACAAATATGTAGTAGGTTTTATCCCCCTGAGTAAAACAAGGGTACTCCCACTGCTGAATTGTCTTTTATTCAAAAGTTATTACAGCTCAAAGTTGATTTTTTTTTTTTTTTTTTTTTTTTTTTAAGGTGCTGTTGCTACACTATCCTATGGACGGTTCTGGTTTGTTGACCATAAATCTCCATAGGATGGTGTAGAAACAGCGTCACTGTACAATTTCTGGCCACTGTGAAACTGCACCTAAAAAATACAATTGTAATAACTTTAGAATAAAAACACCTTTCAGCAGGTTTTACTCAGGGGGATAAACAATACGATATATATATTTTTATAAGTATTACTATCCTTTTAAGCACATTATGTGCAGGGCACAGACAAAACAGGGTGAGAATAACGGCGTTAATAATAACCACAAATCCTAATTTCCCATTTCTAGAATCGCTCCAGCCCACTGTCCCAGCCCCCCTCCGTTTAATTTTATAATTAATGGTGGCAAGTAAGGTGTCAGTCGTTAAGTTAAAAGATGTGAATTTTGAGTAGTGCAGCCTTGCATCTAATACCTATTTTGGCAATATTACAGCATAACTGAATTTTTTTTTTTATATTCAACCTATTTTCGAAATATTGCAGTTGAACTGTAGCTGCAGTAGTGAAAGCACAGAGCTTACAATTGAAATGGAGCAACTGTAATTATACCACAGAAATTATAATTAAAATAGAGCTACACTTATGATACTACAGCAATTATAATTGAAATGGAGCTACACTTGTAAACCCAAAGAGCTTACCACTGAAATGGAGCTACATTAGTGATTACACAGCTTACAATTGAAATTGACTACACTTGTGAGTCAAAGAGCTTAAAATTGAAATGGAATTACACTAGTTATACAGAGTTTATAACTGTAGTGGAACTACAGTAGTGATACAAAGAGCTTACAACTGAAATGGAGCTACACTATTTATACCATAGAGCTTACAATTGAAGTGGAGCTACATTAGTTATAACGCAGAGCTTACCATTGACATGATACTTCACTAATGATACCACAGTGAAAATCAATAAAATTGGGACATCTTTGGCACTGTAGGGGTTAAAAGCTCCATGTAAAATTTATGGAGATTTGGGAAATGTTTGTGCATTGTGGTGCCATTGATTTGTCCCAGAATTGCTCCACTTCTTCTTTTTTATGTAAGTGTCATAGTGTCCTAGTACCATCACCTACCCATGCACTGGGTCATATGCACAAACACAAAGCTGGAGAAATCCGGGGCAAACCAATTGCTCTGTAAGGAAATATAAGGTTTCCAGCATTCCTATTTCTTTTAATGACACCAGTGTTCAATGGGTTAAGATTCATTTAATGAATTATTGTCTTCTGTAATGCAGCTGGTTTGACTCAGACTTCTCCACTATTGTACAATTGGCCCAGTGACATGACTTTGATGCTGGGATGCTATGGTACAGCTAACCATCATACTTCAATCTGCCATCACTGGGTCTCTGATATGCTTGGCAGTCTGTGCCTCTTACTCCCTTACATATCGGGCTAGGGTATGAGGTGGTCAAAAAGGTGGATTGCAAAGCTCCTCGAAGTTGGCAGAAAGAATTAGATCTAGCTGTACAAGAGAATACACTCCACAGTTGATCACTCTACAGCCTGGAATATGTTAAATTTATTTCATCATAACAGGAAGAACTTGTGAGTTACCCTACTGCAGCAATTAGATGGTGCAGGGAGGCAAGGCTACTCACCTCGGCACTGTCTCGTTAACCCGGCTTCAGGCAGGTGCAGGAGGGGGGGTGTTAAGTGCACCTCCTCCCGGCATATATACGTAAATCTTGAATACCATTCTAACCTCTAAAAAGTATTTTCTTTTTTTTTCTTCTTTTTGAGGACTAAAATTTAGTCTTGCATATGCTTTCTGGTGGCTTTCATTTGTACTTGCACCAAGGCTTCCAGTACCATTTATTGTCTGTTAATGGCCTGAGATAAGATATCAGTCTTTATGAATGGAGGAATAGTGAGTGCTAATTGCAGTATATTGGCAGCATTTGCTGTGTGCAAAAATTTAACAAATCTGTTTCTATATGAAATAGCTTATACATTTCTTCCTGTGTTTACAGAACAGAAAACCTATTAAGGCATTCACTGGTTTGTCTGTGTGAATATTTTCTCCACAGACACTACAGACCAGGGGCATCCAAGGTTTTTCATTAGTGGGACAAATGATCAGAAAGCTGTAAGTGTGAGGGTCTCATTATTTTTTCCATTTCTAATGATTGGGAATTATAGCCTGTCAGCTATTCAAAAATGTGCAATTATTTAATGATCATGTCAATGACAATACTGATATTTAACAGATATCTATTCTTTAACTATACTGGCAGGTAGGAGATTAGGTCTAATCTAACTGGCCTACTAGTTGGTTAATTAGGTAAAAAAAAATATATATTTTTTAAAAATCTTAGGTCGGCCGTATCTCTGCCCATGCTGTAGACTGTATACAGGAAGCTTAAAAGGACCAGTTCTGGAGCTGTAGTCAGTGGGTTAATCACCATTTAAATAATTGGAAATTGCAATTTTCAGTGGTACATTTGGTTTGCTCCATAATAGCTCATCTTTAGGTTCTTGAATCCTTCCCTCTATTGATCCCTCTCTTAATCAGTAGGTTATATCAGACAATCAAGGGTGCTCTTTTGTCACCTTTTTATAAAAATCTTGATGGCAGTATAGTCCATTTAACTGAAGACCTAAAATATGGCTTCATCTGTAAATAACTGCTTTGAAACAAAATAAATAAAAAAAAAAGGGAATGTAAGTTAGAATAGATACAAAGTCTTATTCTTACTAGGCCAGTGATTCTCGGCCTGGTTGCTGTGGCACTTTGGTGTGCTACAGTCCTCGACCTAAGGTGCCCCTTTTTTTTTTTTTTTTTTTTTTTTTTTTTTTTTTTTTTTTTTAAATAAAAAAGACTTGACAGAAATGTGAATGTTGACTTTCAGATATCTATTTATGTATATAGTTTGCAAAATATATTGTGGTTTTTTTTTTTATGTATTTGTATCCTTCATTTATCCTCGATAAATTAACTAGAACTTTAGGTGTGCCCAGAAAACTCCAGATTGCATGTTAGGGTTCTCTTGTGCAGAAAAGGACTGAGAACCAGTGAACTAGGCACACATTTGTGGCAGAGCATGGTGATCTACCATGAATGTGCTCTTCTCAAGTCCGGAGAGTGTAATATTGTACACAGTGGCAAGTAAACGCATTTTTTGGTGGAGAAATGGGTCAAACAGTCCCTTTCTTGAGGAGGTATGATGTTTGTTTTTAAATAATAAGCATTATCTAATATAACAAGTACACTTTTTAACAGTTATTTTTAATTACCTTTTTATCTGCACTTTAACGTACAAGACGACATAGGAGGGGAGCGCTTCTATGTACCCACTATTCACCAACAGCCACAAGTTTCAATAAAATTCCTTTTTATTGTACAAAACGTAAAAACAGAATTGTCATGTATACAGACACTTGAGAGCAGTAATACAAACTGCACTTTAGTAGGCTAACATGCACTTGTATTACCGCTCTCAAGTGTCTGTATACACAAGAAAATTTTGTTTTTCACTTTTTTTTTTTTTTTTTTTACAATAAAAAGGAATTTTATTGAAGCCCCGTTGGAACTTGTGGCTGTTGGTGAATAGTGGGTCTGTAGAAGCGCTCCCTTCCTGTGTCGTCTTGGATGTGGGAGTCTTTGGCCAAGGCTGTGGGGGGATTGCTCTGGATCCACAGGCTGGAAGCCTTTCGGTGAGAGTGAAACTTTTCACTATACAAATTAACAATACGGTTGTGGTAGCGTTCCTGATGTACTGATTTTATACCTGCAATTTAAACAAATAATATTTATGCATAAAAACAAGGGAGGATGCAGTATAAACATATGGGAGAGCACTAAACATGATAATGAATCCATATACTATTATTAAAGGACAATTAACATGTTTTAGTGAGACTGCTACTATGGGAGCAGATTTAGTAAAAAGTTTGGGGCTGCTCTGTGCACCCCCAAAATTGTTACTGTCAGCTGTTTGGTGGGGAGTGAAAACTGACCCCCTCGGTTGGTAGCAGGCTGCAAAGCAGCCAGGAAATCTATGGCTCGCCACTACAAACATTACAGAGCTGCACACACAGCACTATAGACTACAGGGTCTGGATATCCTGTTCCTAGTAATCTGTGGCAGAGTTTCTCAAACTCTGTCTTCGACTACCCTTAAAGTGGAACTACCACCCCTAAAAAACTTGAGCTCCAATAATTCCCCAACTGGCGACTAGCTGCTCAGTAGAGCTAGTCGCCAGAATTATTACCTTGTTAAATAGAATTATCCATTGTTATGGGGATGACAGGCAGGACGGAGCGCAGACATCTTTCCATAGTGACGTCTGCACACCTGCGCTGTCAGTTGCTTTTGGAGCTGAACGGCTCATAGCAACTCCTCCTAGAGCCGGCTGGGACTGACAGTGCAGGTGTGCAGATGTCACTATGGAAAGATGTATGCGGTCCATCCTTCCTGTCAGCCCGGGAACAATGGATAATTCTATTTAACGAGGTAATAATTCTGGCGACTAGCACTACTGAACAGCTAGTTGCCAGATGGGGGAATTATTGGAGCTCAAGTTTTTTAGCAGTGGTAGTTCCGCTTTAACAGTAAATATTTTCTGTGTTTTCTTGCTTCTGCAGAGGTGAGTAATTAGTTGATCTTTGTATCTGATTAGCTCAGCTGTGCTCAGGCAGGGTAATTTTAAAATCCTTTGTTGTACCTGAGAATGGTGGTTGAGAAATTGGCCTATGGGACTGCTGAATTGTATATCAAGTGACTATGAACTGCAAGACTGAAAGTTTCGCAGTTAAATGTCCATTATGGCATCCGCGAATGAGCACATGAGTCTCTCTTAAGACCTTGGTTCAGCCTCCCTGCCCTGGCTTCTTTGGCAGGTTTGTTCTCAGATGAAAAACCTGCTTGATTGTGATGGTGTTACGGGAGCCAGAATAATTGTTATAGTTGCCATTTAAACCAGTGACAGACACCCAGGTTAACACCGAGGGCCTCTTGTGGCCATCTGTTTCCCTCTAGATCACCAAAGGGCACACATTATGGATAACCATTCAAAATAGGGGTTGAAAAAATGTGATTGGCATCCAAGGGGTTAAGGGGGTCTCCAAAGCTTTGTAAATGGAGTCGCAAAAGGGGATTTTTTTTTTACTTACCAATATATCCTTTTCTCTTAGTCCATTTGAGGGATGCAAAGAACAGTGGGGTGATGAGACTGCCTCAGGACTCGGGGCACTCAGTAATGACGCTCCTTGCACTTTTGGCCCAATATAGCTCTCCCACCAGCCAGCAAATTCAGTTTACATATAGAAAATAAAAAATCTATATAAGGAGAGTGCTCCTCTGAGATAAAACAATGAATAATAGAGTTTATTATATAAAATAAATCCTGACTCTAATAATGTCTTATCAAGCTCTTCAAAGTTCTGAAACTCTTACTAATTAGTAGGTTGATGCATGAGATCCTCTCCCGTTCTGAGCAATTGAGAATTCTGTAATCTAGATAATCCTGTATAATCTTAAGTAATGGTAAGGATATATCCGGAATAGGAATCTGCGGGTAGTAGTATAATGGTAAAAAGCTTTGATTAACAGATCCTATGCATGTAGAAGTTCCAGAATGTTGTTGATGCTTAATAACACACAATACAGATGCCAGCATATCTAAGAGGAGATGTTCTATACGATAGGACTTTCGTAATGCATGGTCCTTTGAGAGACTCTGTCTTCGAATCCATGTATATGGCATTATTCAAGGTGAGACCGTAAATGTTGACATACGTGGACAGTGTCTCGCATAAGTGGAATAATATACAGTGAGTTTATGTAGGATCTCTAGAACATACAAACACGATACCCTATGTCATATCACAACAGATACTTGTTCAGGGGATCAAAGGTGGGTTAAGTATTTGGAAGCCATTTAAATAGCCCACCCTATCCTTATAAAGTATTCAGTTAATACAAGAAGATCTCTTCATGTCCTTTTGGATTTACAAAAATCATCTATCCCTCTTTATAATATATATATATTTATTACAAAAAGTTATTGGAACAAGAAAAAAATTCCGCCCACAAAACTGTGTTTTGTTAAAACTGTGAATACCAGTTGAATAATGAGAGAAATGGTCTTTTGCTGCAATCCTACTGCCCTGTTACTGTACAGGGAAAAAGGGAAAGATTAAAAATGCTTAGAATAAGGAGAGCGCTAGACTCACACAAGCAATAAAAAAAGATATAGAGATACAGACAGGTAAACGTAGCAGTAATATTTATTCAAACACATATACATTAATACTCTAAAATGTCCCTGATGAAGGCATGGTGATAAAGCATATATAGAGCAATTATAAACCGGTGATATCACTGAAAAATAAAACCACACAAAAACTGAGCCCTATGGGTCCCTGTTGTTTGCATTCTGAACTGTCTTATACCCGATCCCCTACCACGGACGGGATGTACAATGTCTTGTATGTAACACCCCGGCATACAGTACAAAACGACAAGATGAGAGTAAAGTGCTCATGAATATCGGATCAAAGGATGGGAGAGGTACTACATTATAGTTGGCTGTATACATTGTGAACGGAAGCCTGACAAACCGCTGCCCGCTATTCGGCTACACATTAATGTAGCATTGTTGCACTCTCTGACACAATACGTGTGCCAAATAGGGGAGATTATCACATATACGAACTCGCGCACTTGTGTACAGGGCCACCTTTTTCTCTATGCTCCAGCCATTGATGTAAGAATAACTGGATCAGTTATCTGGGGCAAAACAATTGTACCGGATTGGTTAAATAAATCCCATTGATTTAAAGGGTCTTTTAACTCCTTGAATGCTAGAGAGGTCTCTGACGTATTGCAACATTCAGGGGTTAAAATTCCAGTTTAAATCAGTGGGATTGTTGGGAGATTTTATTTGTCTGTTTGTTCATGTATTACTCCAATTCTTCTAAGTCCAAGGTATCTCTTTCTAGGAGCCAAAGACCTGATTGTCACCTTGTTTCCATGAACTTAGGATATCTTGTTCTTGAGCCATGGGACCACTATTTGTTTTAATTTACACTTTCAATTAAAGTTTCAGTCATTTTACACACCAAAAAACATGTTTCTTTGTGTATTTTATTCAGGCACTGTGGAAGGTATATTTTGATTTTTACTCCTTTCCCTTTAATGTTTTATTTTTATCCAGGCTGCACTATAATATTATGTATTGCTTATATCTTCTGGAGAACAGCAGTTCACAAGACAAAACATCTCGTCCTTCATTTGGCAATTCCAGGTAAGTACAGAGCACCAACACAGATCCATATGTGTGTGTGTGTGTGTGTGTGTGTGTGTGTGTGTGTATATATGTATATATATATATATATATATGTGTATATATATATATATATATATATATATATATGAAGGTTAGAAATAAGGCAGCACCAGTAGGTCTTTTCGTAGAATAGTTTTTATGCAATTAAAACTTGTCAACGTTTCGGTTCCCACTGGAACCTTTCTCAAGACAATACATCATTAACAGTGAAACACTTTTAAACCCTATAGTTACCCACAACGCCTACCACCCTTGTAAACGTCACTATCGTGCAGTCGGGTTCCCCACCGCACGCAAGTGACGTCACAACCCCCTACACACAATCACCGATAATCAATTTAAAAATAAAACATAGACTATTCAACTCGGGACATTAGTAGGAGAGGAATAACAACATTTGTCTAATCATTCAGCAGTTCCACTGTTATGCATATATCGCTGATATTTGGTTTACTTATAATTTCATAAGACTCTCAATGGGTATCTAGCACGAATGTTCGTATTATTACAAAATCTTTGAATTTCAAGCAAATCCTGACCTTCCTATTCCGAGAAGTCCAATCTACTTAGATTAAATAAATGTCTTTAACATCCACAGTATTACACATATTTTTACAAGCAATAATCAAATATAGTTGACGTTGCGTCTACCCGCTAATTCTTAGTAAATAAGTATCCTCCAAGGACCCGATAAGGGTTATGGCAAGTGTTATACACTCAGAACTTATGGATCGAGATCCTGCACAATTATACTTTGTATTCATGCATCATTCTATTTAAATATAATTGTTTATATATAATCGGCAAGTCCAGACACACGTCAATGTTTTCTCATATAAAAATAAAATATTAGCTTCCTAAACAAACTATGGTTGAACAATTCCTTGTAATCAATTTTGTCACAACACTTTGGTGTTATTCCAACTAGTCCAATACCAGTCACCAATCCAGATTCTGAGATGAACAAGAAACCTGTTCATTACCATATATGGTATTGTCTCACAAAGTAGACCTATTATCCGACATTGTACGAGCGATCCCTATCAACTCATCCCAGTGTCTTCTCCACTGTAGTTTCAGTTCATGCGTCCTTCATACAGTACACTACCACTCTGCCGAAGAGAAATATTTGTATATTATGAACCAACCCATCCATATGCCTTTCTTTTTATTTTAGTTACTTCGAATACGCTGGTCCCTGGTATTGTCACTCCGCCTATTATATAGCGATTGTTATAATAGCAACACCCCAACGGGACTCGTATTGGGGATCTATGCCCAATCTCTATTGGGTAAGTGTCATACCCCATCCTTCTATGTTTCATTTCATGCAGCCACACACAGATTGTTAAGATTCCTGGTACATGCAATATTGAAACTAACCTTTGAAACTAATCATCTTCCAACACTGACACAAGACACCACTACTGACTGGATAGATAAGATAGCCAAGGATATTGACACATATCAAACTGAACTACATAAATTTAAAACACAAAAGGTCCAAAAAGTCAACCTTGATTACAAACAGAACAGGGTTTACAGATGGCTAACAGGTACCCAGGATAAACCTCCCTTCAGAAAACGTAGTAGGATTAGAATCCAGAAACCTAATTTGCAGACAGTTGATACCACTTCAGGGAATTCATCAGGCACTGATTCTGACATACCTAGTACTTCTACAGATAAAGTTTTTTTAGGGGTCAGAACCAGGTCGAGTACAAACAGTCAAAAAGACTTAGGACCCGGAGAGAAGGAAGGAATAGCAGCAAGTACAAAAAGAATAACAGCAAAACCTCCAACAGGGAAGAAATGACGATAATTAACCTAAGTTCACATATACTGACAGATTCAGAAAAATCACTCTTAGGAAAAGGGTTATCATTTGTACCAACTACCTATTATGATGACTTTAAATTTGACATTGAACTCAATCACTTTAAGAGACAGATGAAGTTGAGGGATCACTTTCAAAATCAACCTAGTACTAAAGATAAATTTGCTCCCAAATCCAACTTTGAACCTATTAATACTAACCAATCCATAACCACTTTTATGCGATTGGTTACTGAAGACTGCAAAATGACCAAAGAAGTACCAAAAAACTATAACAATTTAACATCACAGGAGAGGAAAGCACTTAAAGATCTCACTCAGAATCCCTCCATTGTGATAAGACCAGCAGACAAAGGTGGGGCTGTGGTTATAATGGACTACAGCTATTACAGTGAAGAGATTCTCACCCAGTTAGGAGACAGTGATACCTACACAAAATTGAGCAGAGATCCAACAGGAATCTATAAAAGAATGATAGATAATATCATTGCCACCGCGCTAGCACAGGGCTGGATTACGCAGAAAACTTGAAAACTGATTATCCTGTTTGCCCTATAATTTATACTCTACCCAAAATCCACAAAAATTTAACACATCCCCCAGGGAGACCAATAGTATCTGCAATGAAATCTTTATTACAGCCACTCTCTAAGTATGTGGATTACTATTTACAACCTCTAGTTAAGAAAATGGATTCCTATATAAGGGACACAGCAGATCTCATTAGTAAAATCCAACTATTAACCTTGCCTCAACAATGCTTGTTGGTCACAATGGATGTGCATTCACTATACACGATTATCCCCTTGGAGGAAGGGATACAGGCAGTGAGAGAGGTATTGATCTCTGACCGAAATTCGACATATCCTCCTATTGAATTTCTCATACAATTACTTGAAGTCTGCCTCACTTATAACTACTTCAAATTTGAGAAGAATTATTACTTACAAAAAAACAGGGACATCGATGGGTTCGAACGTGGCACCATCTTATGCCAATTTATTTATGGCTCACTATGAACAGGAGCATATTTTATCTCAATATTCAGCACATTTATTGTGCTATTATCGATACATTGATGACCTGTTTCTAATCTGGACAGACTCGCAAGAAAAATATGAGAATTTTTTAAACCAACTTAACAGTTAAAATAACACGGTCAGGTTCTCTGCGGAATTTGATACTATGCAAGTGCATTTCCTTGACATAATGATATATAGGGACGGTGATAGATTGGGAACTACTAATTATCGCAAGCCCACTGACCGTAACACTATTCTACATTATAAAAGTTTTCATCCCTCACATATCAGTAGGAGTATTCCCTTTGCACAGATGCTCAGGATAAAAAGAAACAATACTGATCCAAAATTGGCTGATGAACAAATTGATGAATTGACTAATCGCCTGAGACAAAGGGGCTATAGAGATGATATTCTATTTGAAGCTAAAAATAGGGCTGTTGATTTGGACCAACAGGAACTCTTAAAGGTGAATAAAGATAAAAAAGATCTGAATAAATTGGTTTTTCCTAACACTTACACAACCAGAAGTAGGAATATCCAACAACAAATTAAACAACATTGGGATATATTATCTACGGATAACAGCTTACCCTCAATATTTAAGGAACCGCCTCTATTTAGTTATAAAAGAGGCAGAAGTTTGAGAGACATTCTTATGAGAACTGATCCCATTATGTCATATACAACACAGTACTCTACCTGGCTACCAAAAGAGAAATTAGGATGCTATCGGTGTGGAAGTAACTGCACCACCTGTCGATCCTTGATGGTTGGAACTGAGTTTAAACATCCGCACAGAAATAAGATGTTTAAAATTAACTATAGGTTAACTTGTGCAAGCAATTATGTTGTTTATTACATTGTATGCCCTTGCAGCCTATATTATATAGGCAAGACGACAACCATGTTTAAGGAACGCATTGCTAACCATAGGAGTACTATAAGAACTGCATTAACAACTAATAAGACTGATAAACCCATTCCCAAGCATTTTCTACAAGCTAAACATTCATTAGCAGACTTAAAATATATGATCATTGACTTTGAACCTATGCACCCAAGGGGTGGTGATCGTGGCAAAATGCTAATAAGAAGAGAAGAGAGATGGATTCATCGTTTAAGCACCAGATCGCCACATGGGTTAAATGACCATATGAATTATGCATGCTTTTATTAAGTGCCGTATTGGAATAAAGTGGTATGCTACTTATCCAGTATTGATTGGGCATAGATCCCAGATATATGTCCCATTTGGGTGTTGCTAGTAAACAATCAATACATAATCGGCTGAGTTGCATTACCAGGGACCTGTCATTGAACACTTTTTCAATATTGCATGTACCAGGAATCTTAACAATCTGTGTGTGGCTGCATGAAATGAAACATAGAAGGATGGGGTATGACACTTACCCAATAGTGATTGGGCATAGATCCCCAATACGAGTCCCGTTGGGGTGTTGCTATTATAACAATCGCTATATAATAGGCTGAGTGACAATACCAGGGACCAGCGTATTCGAAGTAACTAAAATAAAAAGAAAGGCATATGGATGGGTTGGTTCATAATATACAAATATTTCTCTTCGGCAGAGTGGTAGTGTACTGTATGAAGGACGCATGAACTGAAACTACAGTGGAGAAGACACTGGGATGAGTTGATAGGGATCGCTCGTACAATGTCGGATAATAGGTCTACTTTGTGAGACAATACCATATATGGTAATGAACAGGTTTCTTGTTCATCTCAGAATCTGGATTGGTGACTGGTATTGGACTAGTTGGAATAACACCAAAGTGTTGTGACAAAATTGATTACAAGGAATTGTTCAACCATAGTTTGTTTAGGAAGCTAATATTTTATTTTTATATGAGAAAACATTGACGTGTGTCTGGACTTGCCGATTATATATAAACAATTATATTTAAATAGAATGATGCATGAATACAAAGTATAATTGTGCAGGATCTCGATCCATAAGTTCTGAGTGTATAACACTTGCCATAACCCTTATCGGGTCCTTGGAGGATACTTATTTACTAAGAATTAGCGGGTAGACGCAACGTCAACTATATTTGATTATTGCTTGTAAAAATATGTGTAATACTGTGGATGTTAAAGACATTTATTTAATGTAAGTAGATTGGACTTCTCGGAATAGGAAGGTCAGGATTTGCTTGAAATTCAAAGATTTTGTAATAATACGAACATTCGTGCTAGATACCCATTGAGAGTCTTATGAAATTATAAGTAAACCAAATATCAGCGATATATGCATAACAGTGGAACTGCTGAATGATTAGACAAATGTTGTTATTCCTCTCCTACTAATGTCCCGAGTTGAATAGTCTATGTTTTATTTTTAAATTGATTATCGGTGATTGTGTGTAGGGGGTTGTGACGTCACTTGCGTGCGGTGGGGAACCCGACTGCACGATAGTGACGTTTACAAGGGTGGTAGGCGTTGTGGGTAACTATAGGGTTTAAAAGTGTTTCACTGTTAATGTTGTATTGTCTTGAGAAAGGTTCCAGTGGGAACCGAAACGTTGACAAGTTTTAATTGCATAAAAACTATTCTACGAAAAGACCTACTGGTGCTGCCTTATTTCTAACCTTTATATTATACATTTGGGATAGTGCACCTAGGCATAAGCATCGTACAAGCGAGTGCTGCTACATGAACAAACTCTGTATATATATATATGTGTATATATATATAATAATCTCTCTCTCTTTCATGTTAGATTTAGTGCATCTGTTTATTGCTCTGTAAAGATTAAAGATGCGCCATAAACTGTGGGATGTTTATATTGTTTTACTCCATTAACCCATGATATAGGTTTTCAGAAAGGGATTGTCTTATATCATTATAGAAATGGTAATTTTTTTTTACATTTTTTTTTTTTTATACTCTCAGGCACAAGGTCAGATTAAATCTAACCAATGAACAGAGACAAATAATTAATCATGATATTGCTCCTGGACAAGTGGTGAAAATCATGGCGTTTGCAGGTACGCTAAATATGGACTCAGAGTGAATATATGTTCAGTTTTTTTAATTTCCTAGGAATAAGCTGCTATTTTTTTAACCACCTGAGTGCCAGAGGGGTGTCTAATGTATTGAGAAGCACTCCAGGGCTTAACAGTTGTTTACCAGGCAGCACTCCTTCATACAGTGGTCTAGTACATCCATACATTTTTGTATTATTATTTTATTATTATTATTATTATTATTTATTTTTGTTTTTGTTTTGCATTTCAGTTCTTTTTTAGTTTACTGTTGGTTTCCTCAGTTTTGGGCAGCCAAGAACTGACACTTTGCTGATACTTTGTCATTTCAGCACAAAGTACTCTTTGCTTTTCGTGCCCATGAAGAACGTTCTGAATGTAAAGTTACACCAGCTTACTGTTTGACGTGAACATTCTGTGTCTATTCAAGAATGCTTCTGGGCTTCCGCTGATATTGTACTCAACCAGAATAGAGCATCTTATGAAAAATATCCCAACTCTGCTTTGTCTGTGGCTCACAGAGGGTATGCATGAAGGGGGTGGGGTCGAATGAAAATCCATTTCCAGAGATAGGTCTCAGATTCCTTGCCATTTAGATATGTGAGAACTCTCCTCCAGTGATCTGTGTGTCAAATTAACGGCATTACTGCTAGTCACCTGACCACTCCCTCCTGACCTTTTAATTATCTGTAACTCAGACCTGCCTATGATTCCACTGCTGGAACACTTTGCTGGAGAGTCCTATAAACATAGGGGCTTCCGTAATCGATGTGTCCTACACTTTCAGTATTAGTCTGACATCTAATACCCATCTGCCTATGCCTTCTTCATTCACTCATTCAATAAAATCAGTCAAAATGTATTTATAGGCCCCACTCCCCAATTAAGGGGGCATTAAAATAGTTTGCAAATATACAAAAATTAGTTGAACAGCCCGTTACACGGGCCTCAGTGCTACTGCCAACGGTCGTGGGGCAGTCACGCTCAGGAGAGACTGCCCGCGCCACGGCTGATACAGAGCTAGACGCTCCTTCGGAGTGCCCAGCTCTGTATCAGCTGCGGCGCGGGCAGTTTCTACTGTGCATGACTGCAGCACGAGCAGCAGTGTCTGCTGTGCATGTTGCGGCATTACACACGATTTAGCGAATTATTATATAGGATGATATTTGCTTTTAGAAAAGCCATAATGAAAAGTAGGTGTTACACTGGGTGCATAAAAACAGGAGATATGGGCTGCACCTGAGTCCAGTGCCAGGGAGTTTCAGATCACAGGTGCAGTACTTGAGAATGTCCTGCCACCTACAAATGGTCGATTTTTGGTTCTACTAACAGGATGCCCTCTGAGGATCATAGCATATATTTATCTCACACTCTGCTCTTAAGCTGTGACTTAAAGCACTGAGTATTTAACACTGAGTCAAAATTTTTTTTTATCTTTGTGAAATTGGCATTTATATGAATATCTTCTTCAGTTGTGCCTCTTTGGCACAATTTGCCTATACATTTTCAAATCTGTTGTGACACTATATATTTAATTCAAAGGGTAACATCCTAGCACACATGTGAGTTGTGTTTGTCTTTTAACAATTAACACCTGATATTATTTCTATTAGTATGATCCTACTAGTGCTCTTGTTAGGGCCTTTGAAGAAGGACATCAATTTAAATACTTTTGTAATCATGTCAAAGGCGCTTGGTGAAGCAATTTGAGGATGAGTTCTGAGTGCTGAAAAACTTTCCCAGCACCAAGTTACAGCTAAGTTGGATATTTTTAAGGGGGCAGTACATAGCACACTGAAGAGATTTTCTGAAACTAAATAATTTTGATCCAAAGCAAGACCAGGCTGACCTAAAGTGACCACACCATCAGAAGACCAGTATATAAGTGGGAGTGCTTTGCCTATTCTGGAGTTGGTGTCTTGCACAAGATCAACTATGCTTGGACCAAAGGGAAGCACCACTCTGTTCTGCATAGGCATGCTGAGACTCCAAGTACTGCGGCCCAATGCTATGCAAAGCCTTAAAAACCATAAAAAGGAACTTGTACCTCACACACAAGACTGACAACCAATGCAGCTCTCCCAGGATGAATATGCTGAAATATAGAGACACTGCTCAACAGCTGTACAGCTGCATTCTGTAACATGAAATCTTCGTGTGAGGCACAAGGGAAGGTTTGCATATAGAGCATTCTCATACTCCCAACTGCCGAAACACAAAAGTGTGAACTAATGATTCCAGGTCCCTAGATCAAAGGAAAGGGTGCAAACCTCGGATAATTCTCAGATCATGAAATCTAGCTTTCCTCTGTGTCCAATCCATGGCATACTGTGGGCTTTGGCTCCGCCTTCCAGCTGGGTAGGACCAATTCATTTCTTTTAAATATCGCTTGCTACCTCTCCTCTGCAGTTATTTGGTCCTACCCAGCTGGAAGGAGCACGCACGCGCCCGCTCAAAGCACTTGTAAGGCAGGAACAGGAAAAGGCGTCATGGGTGTTCCATGGCTGCAACGCACACAGAGAATCAGACATCCAGCTGGGGGATACAAAAGCTGAGGCTGCTCAACGAAGCTCAGGTATGTGTTTTTTTATTTTGGCTATATATCGCTAATGTATCTGTCTGGGTTAGTTGGAGTCATCTCTATACTTGTATAGTTAAGTTTCCCCAGTTTTAATTTTACTCCGTCAATCCTGCAAGTTACAGATATGTCAGCTACCAAAGATACTAAGGCTGACAAAGTAAAAGCCTCAGATTCAGCAAAAGAGGAAAAATCTGGGCCCAAGGAGAAGCCCTGCGCTGGATGTCATAATACACTGCCTGTCACAGACCCTGCTAAATTGTGTACTGCATGCCTGCAACAAGCTGCTGGAGGGAATGTCCCAGTCCAGTTCCAGGATTTTTTGTCCTGGATGAAGACCTCTATGCAAGAGATCTTCACATCAATGCAGGAGGCAGTACGGAAATATCCCAGAACGTCAGACCCAGAGGAAGGTCCGTCAAGGGCTCAAGATGACTATGATGATACATACATAGATATTGAATCCGCGGCATCATCGGCGGAAGGAGGAGAGCTGGTGGATGAAGCCGGCAGCTTCAGCATAGATAAAATGGATCACCTGGTGAAAACTATGAGGAAAACACTGGGATTGTCTGACGTGCAAAAGGATTTAAATGTTATGGACGCTGCATTTGTGGGCTACAAGAAGGATTCACCTCAGTTCCCGGTCCATAGCTCAATTCACGAGATCATTCACAGTGAATGGAAGCAGACAGAAAAACGAGGAGCCATCTCTAAAAGATTCCACCGTATGTATCTGTTTGCGGAAGAAGAAACATCCAACTGGTACACGCCACCTAAAGTGGATGCCGCCATAGCCCAGACCTCAAGGCGCACTACTGTTCTCCTCGAGGATGGCACCACACTGAAGGATCCAATGGAGAAGAGGGCTGATAGTGTATTGAAGAAACAGTTCGCCACCATCAGCAAAAATCTTAAGACCGCAACAGCCATGGCCTCTACCTTCAGGATACTATGCAACTGGCTTATGGATCTAGAAGAGAAGAATCCTCGGTATCTCGGGCACGTCTTCTTAAAGACCTAGCCATCATTAAAGATGCCATCAACTATTCATGTGATGCCTCTCTAGATAACATCCGTCTGTTGGCAAGAGCATCATCACTCTCAGTAACAGCCAGATGAGCCATGTGGATCAAGGCATGGGAGGCAGATCCCTCTTCTAAGAATAAACTGGTCTCTCTTCCATTTTCTGGAGCCAAACTATTTGGGGATCAACTTGAGGACATAATAAAAAGGTCCTCAGGAGGAAAGAGCCAGTTCCTGCCTCAGGATAAGAAGATTAGAAAGTCTCCAGGAAGATCAGGGCAATACAGAAGACAGTCCTTTCGAGAGGCTCGCAGTTACAAGCCAGACAGAGGTTATGACCAAAGGAGGAGAGGTACTCAAATTTCCCAGAGGCCTGGAAATCGCAGAGATTTCCAGCGACGGGGTGAGTTTTCCCAATGAAGCCAGTCTAACCCCTTCTCCTCTAGTAGGGGGCAGGCTGGAGGAATACCATTTGGCCTGGTCTCTCATCCATCCAGACAAATGGGTATGGGAAATCATTCAGAAGGGGTACTCACTGGAGTTCAAGACTGCCCCCCTTCCTCATCACTTTCTGACCTCCAAATTGAGACAGAGGTCAAAAATCTAGCAGATGAAACAAGCCTTACAGTCCCTACTGACCAACAGAGTAATAGAAGAGGTCCCTCTTCATCAGAGATTCCGGGGCTTCTATTCGATTCTTTTTTTATACTATAAAGCCTACTGGGGAACTTCGTCTCATTTTGGATCTGAAAGACCTCAACGATTGTCTTCAATTACACCAATTCAAGATGGAGACAGTCTCATCCACGCTCAGATTAATACAGCCAGAGGAGTATTCAACACGGATTGATCTAACCGATGCATATTATCATGTGCCGATCCAGCAGCAACATTGCAGGTACCTCAGATTTCACATCTTTGGCAAACACTTCCAATACCGAGTGCTGCCATTCGGTCTAGCATCTGCTCCCCGGATCTTCACAAAGATCATGGCCAATGTCATGGCATTCCTCAGACAACATCATCTGCTCAAAGTCATTCCATATCTGGAAGACATATTGATAATCGAGACATCTCTCCCAAAAGCTCTGTCCAGCACCAACACAAGTGTAGCTCAATTACAGAAGCTAGGATGGGTCATAAACTTCAACAAGAGCTCTCTGGTTCCCTCTCAGGACCTAGTATTCTTGGGGATACAATTCAACACCCAACTAGGTCAGGCATTTCTGTCCTCAGACCGTCAACAGCGGATCATCAATCATGTCCTCCGGTTTCTTCAGAAAAGACAACAGACAGCAAAAGCATTTTCCAGACTCCTAGGACACATGGCATCAACATATCAGGTCATTCCCTGGGCTCGGATTCATGCTCGCAGAACCCAACTGCATTACCTAACCTATTACAAAAAGCAACTCCCGAATTTCCATCAGCTAATTCCAATCTCAAAACAGACCAGACTGGAATTAATGTGGTGGACTCAACCTATACACCTGGCGAGAGGCAGACCTCTGTTAGATCCAAAATGGCAAATCCTACATAGAGATGCCAGCAGACAAGGATGAGGAGGAATATGGAACAACAAGACCGTTCAGGGTACATGGACGATCCAGGAGACAAAATTACATATCAATGTACTAGAGCTACTAGCAGTTTGGAACACCTTAAGACATTTCAGTCGGGACCTTCAGCAACAACCGGTCCTGATCAGATCAGACAACTCCACGGTTGTCTAATACATCCTGAATCAAGGGGGAACTCGCAGCTCCCAATTAAACAATCTTGCGCTCAAAATCCTCCTTTGGGCAGAAAGCAGCCTTCAGTCCCTCACAGCCTCCTTCCTATCAGGTCGACAAAATATACAGGCGGACTTTCTCAGTCGAAATCCTGTCGTCCCGGGAGAATGGGAATTAAACCCAAGGGTAATCCAGCAGGTGGTTGTCAATCTGGGTCTCCCAGAAGTAGATCTCATGGCCACAAATCAGAACAAAAAGTGTTCCAAGTACCTGTCCAGGTGGCAGGATCCTCAAGCTCTAGGGCAGGATGCCTTAAGGATTCCATGGCAGTTCAAACTGGCCTACTTGTTTCCTCCTCTCCCTCTGTTGAACGAAGTAATCCGGAAAATCAGACTAGACAAGGCAGAAGTAATTCTAATTGCTCCAAACTGGCCAAGGGAGCCATGGTTTCCAGATGTTCTTCGTATGTCCTGCAGACCTCCGTTACAACTACCAGTCACCTCAGACCTTCTTCTTCAGGGCCCTCTACATCATCCGGACCCAGCCTTCTTCCAGCTCAGGGCCTGGAGGCTGAGCAGCAGTCTTTAAAGCTACAAGGCACCTCAGAACCAGTTATTGACACTATGCTCAAAGGGCGTAAAGTATCATCTACAAAAATCTACTACAGAGTATGGTCCATCACCTGGACAGATCAACCATATCTCCTGCCAAAATTCTTGATTTTCTGCAGGATGGGTTCCAGAAAGGGCTAAAACCGGCATCACTGAAGATGCAGCTGTCAGCCTTATCAGCTATATTGGCCACGCCCTTTGCTGATAACTATCTTATTAGACATCACCTAACATCCATATCTAAGATTAAGCCAACCATTAGAGATACCATACCTCCCTGGGATTTAAACTTGGTCTTACAACAACTGGCCTCCCACCTTTATTTTGAGCCCCTTCAAGAGGTATCATTAAAATATCATCAGCTGAAAACGTCATTCCTCATTGCAATCACATCGACTAGGTGAGTAAGCGAACTACAAGCCCTAGTAGCGGTCTCTCCTTTCCTTACATTTCATCAAGATAAGGTGGTACTGCGTCCCAAGCCTTCCTTTCGTTCAAAGGTGATTTCTCAATTCCACCTTAACCAGGAAATAGTTCTGCCTTCATTCTGTCCAAACCCAGAACATGAACTGGAAAAGCATTTGCACAACCTGGATTTAGTCACATGCCTGCAAACATATCTTCTCAGGACTAAGGACTTCCAGAAATCAGATTCCCTCCTAGTCCACTTTGGAGGCAAATTTAAGGGAACAGCAGCTTCGAAAGCATCTATTGCTAGGTGGATATGTGACTGTCTTGCCTTAGCATATGAATCGGCGGGTCAGGAGCCTCCGCAAGGTCTAAAAGCCCACTCAATGCGTGCCATGTCCACTTCTTGGGCCCTCAAGGCGGCAGCTTCTCCTGAGGACATATGTAAAGCAGCAACTTGGGTTTCAGTCTCTGTTTATCAGACATTATAGACTGGACCTACAAGCATCGGCAGACGCCAAGTTTGGGCGGAAGGTGCTTGAAGCAGCTATCCAGACCTAAAACCTAACTGCTGCCCCATCCCTCTCTGGGGTACTGCTCTGGTAATTCCCACAGTATGCTGTGGATTGGACACAGAGGAAAGGTGAAATTTACTCACCGATATTTGTGTTTCCTCTGTGTCCTTCCACGGCAGCCCTCCCAGGATTATTACGGTATCTGTATCCATTCCGCTACTTACACATTATCTGCTACTGTATTACAATGTATACTGGTCTGGCTATCTCTAACCTCTTGTATCTTTCAGCTTGGTCAAATGTATAACTGCAGAGGAGAGGTAGCAAGCGATATTTAAAAGAATTTAATTGGTCCTACCCAGCTGGAAGGCGGAGCCAAAGCCCACAGTATGCCATGGGAGGATACAGAGGAAACACAAATATCGGTGAGTAAATTTCACCTTTTACTATGACTACAACCTGAGCTTGCATGTTCAGGCTGTGGTCAAAGAGAACCACGTTAATCAATGTAATAAGAACGTCCCCTGCCTTAGTTTACTCTCCTCCATCTTACCTGGGGGTTCAGCTTCAACCAGTTGTACTCCAGCCATTTTACGGCATTGTTCAGTCAGTGCCTTCATGGCTGTTACTGAGCTACCCTAGAATGAGACACAAGTGTGGTGTCATGAACATACTGATGGTACTCCAGCAAATGCTGTTGGACAACAACCTCTAGAGGACTCGTGTATAAGAAGGAAAATGGACAGGTCAACACTCCTCTAAGTGTGATCTAAGTTATTTTTAATTATATTAAATATATCATCCCTTGTTCATCCAGAATTGGTACTCACAAGTAAAGAGGCTCCTTCCGCCTCAAGATTACAAGCCTTGACTGGGTCTGACCCTTCTGTCTTGGTTGGTTGCCTATTTGTCACCTCCTTCTCCTCCTCTTCATTGTTCTCACCTCTTCTCCAATGCTGGACCTGGGATTGCTCTTCCCAGTTGTATAAATGCCTTGCTTTTGGGAAAGGACCTTGCTTTTCCTTTTTGTTTCGCTGGCTTCTTAATTCTTAAAAAAAGAACTATATAGGAAGTAGTAAATATACAGTAGAAGTCAAGGTAACAAAATAAACAAGGGGGGTGGAAAGGTCAACCACTCATTATAGACAAACAATTTATTTGGAGTAAAAATAATAAATATAAGGACAATAGTACACAAATAATTTACAGCTGTATATTATTTGTGTACTATTGTATACTATTGGTAAGAATTAAGAAGTTAGGAGGGAAGACGATGAATGGAAAAGGAAGGCAAGTTCCTTTACCAAGAACAAGGTATTTATACAATTAGGAGGAGAGATCCTGGGTTCAGCTTTGTAGAACAGGTAAGAACAATGAAGGAGGAGATGTATAGGCAACCGATCAAGCCTCTTTACTTGTGAGTACCCATTTTGGAGGGACAAAGGTGCACATCTTTATTATAATTAAGGGTAATTTGGATCACGCTTAGAGGAGTGTTGCTCTTTTCTTTCTTGTGTTTTTTTTTTTGTCTATACTTCATTGTGGAGGGTGTATCTAACAGCCTACGGGAAGAGCTACAGACTCAAAAAGACTGAAATTTAGCCGGGATTAATCCGAGGGGAAAAAAATGAAGACTGTGAACCATCTTCATGATATACCATTATGCCATATATCCTTTTTTTTTTTTTTTACTAAATATTTTTATATGTATGGTTTCACGTGTTTTCTAATTTTTAATAATGGCTCAGGTTCTGTATTATTATAAAGATTTTAAATAGGATTGGGTGTTCTGTTCATTACAGAACCATTATATTTGGTCCACAGTGTTATATGTGAGAGGGATTAGCGCTGGATTTTGTGGTATACGACTCATGAACAAGTTGCACAATAGGGACAAAAGAAAATAACCTTGAGGAACTAGTTATTTTGGCAGACAAGCACACAGTAGAAGGTTAACAACACTAAACTTACCCAAACGTTTACTACACAGGAGACTATATTTCAATATTTTTTTGCACATTGAGATAAAAAAAAAAAAAAAAAAAAAACCTGATGATGATGATTGGTGACATTTGTATCTTATGAAGTTGTTCACGTGAGAGACTTACTCTGCACATGTAATTGCAGTTTGCAATAACTTTGGCCCAACACTGGTAAAATTTGTAGAATGGCTTTCAGTGGGATTGCAAAAGAATTGCACCAATAATGCTTTTTTTTGTTTTTGTTCTTTTTGTTGAGAGAAAGGAATGCTGGGAGAAAAAGAAAGAAAGCCTGGTACATATCTCATGTAATTTGCATGTAAAACACAGTAACCGCACAAAAAAGCAGCCAAGATGTATGTATCTATTGCATATAATTTCACGGTTACAAACTAGTCGCCCATGTAGACATGGCGGGACAGACAAGCGCATAATGTAAGGATAATAACACTAGGAACAATTAGTTTCATAGTTAAACTTTTATGGTAATGAGGTAATTGTTCAATTTGCAGCCTAGGATGGGGATAATGGAAACCCTTGCATTCATTGGTTTAATGAGACATTACATTGTTGCATTGTAACAGCACTTATTTTTGATTGGTCCAATATAAATTCATTTCCTGTGAGGAAATTTGGTATAATATGGAGTTCAGCTAAAATGCCTGTTATTTTAATGGATGGGTTCAATTTTTTTATACGTTTTCTTTCACTTTTTTATCAAAACAATATGTTAATACAAAAAGATTAAACTGCAGGTAATGCTTTTTTTTTCTTCTTTGTAACTTTCTTAGTTACTGGTGAAATTATTTATATTTGGATTGCCTTGCTTATTAAGACATACTAGTTACCTATTAACACAGTCATTCTTTTGTAATAAAATCAATTCCTTGTTTGCAGTTGGAGTTTGCAATGTATTGCTGAGCACCTACTTAAATACTCCTATACGTGTGCAATGGCAATATGTACAAAAAAATTCCCAACTTTCTGTTGTCTGAAATAGGGCTTCTAACTCCTTGAATGCTAGAGAGGCTGCAAACTAATTTTTTTGTTGGAGCAGGGTTAAAAGTCCCATTTAAAGGGATTGTAATACTTAAAATACAAAAAACATATGTTGTAGAGTTTATCCCTTGTGTAAAACAAGTGTACTCCCACTGCTGAAAGGTGTTTTATTCAAAAGGTATTTCAGCTCAAACTTTAATTTGTTTTTAGGTACAGTGGCCTGAAACTGTACAGTGGCAATGTTGCTACACCATCCTATGGAGATTTATGGTCAACTGACCAGAGCTGTCCATTGGATGGTGTAGCAACAGCAGCACAGTACAATTTCACTCAACTGTGAAAGTGTACCTAACAAAATAGTTTGAGCTGTAATAACATTTGATTAAAACACATTTCAGCAGTGGCAGTACCCTTGTTTTATTCAGGGGGATAAACCTTTTATTTATTTATTTTACATTTAAGTGTTACAATCCATTTAAATAAATAGGAAATGTTATTTTCTCCTTTTTGTGTTTCCCAAAAATATGCCTCTTTGCCTTTATACATATGTATACTATATACATATGTAGCTGTACCATGGACCATATATATGTATGTATGTATAAAAGCAAAGTTAAAAGGGTTCATTCTGGTGCAAGCCAATTGCATTATAGGGGGCAAATAAAAATTCCCAATGATTTAAATGGGACTTTGGGAACCTCTTTAGCATTCAAGGGCTTAAAAGCCCCATTTAAATCAGTGGGCATTTGGGGATACATGATCTTTTCCCTTTAGTGGAGTTGTTTGCCCTAGAATTGCTGCACTTTGTGTTCATTTATCTCCATTGTGCCTGATGTTGTATTCTTTCCACAGTCCTATTTCTTGATATCCCTCTTTGCTTTCCTGCAGGTACTGGAAAAACCTCCACCTTGATTAAGTATGCAGAGAAGAGACCAGGTCTTCGCTTTTTATACGCAACATTCAACAAATCTATAACACAGCACGCTACGAGCCTCTTTCCTAACAACGTGATATGCAAGACGTTCCACTCATTGGCCTATGCAGAATTAGGGATATTGTAGGTTTGGTGGCTATTTATGCTTCAGTGATTTATTGGGATCTATGCGAAGTAGTATTGGCAGAGAGCAGTAGTGGGCAAAATGTAGCCCTTCAGCAGCTGATGGACTAAAATTCCAATAATCTTCAACCAGCTGCTTAATCCAGAAACATTTGGAGGGACACATTTTCCACCTCAGGCATAGTATATATGATTTTTATATGTATAAAGTAAAAGGGGAGCAAATACAGTACAACCCAGTGCTATCATTGGGAACAGCTGATAGTGTCCATCAACTAAAAAAGAGCTTTTAAATCATTGAATGCTAAAGTGGCCACTGACAAATTTCTGCCTTTCTATCGCTCAGGCCAACTTAAATAATTGTGAATTATTTGTTCCCTATAGAACCATTGCATTGCCTTGGAATTGCTTCACTTTTGTCTTCAGACATTTGTTGATATATGGCTTAGCTTCTAAACCACCTGGATGCTAGAGACCTCTCCAGCTTGGCCTTGGAGAAATTTCTAGCAACCAAGGTGTTAATGGTGTTTTATATTTGTTTATTTTTCTATGACATGTCCTGACATTATTATGATATTCAAGAGTTAAAAGCCCCTGAAATGCAATGTTCTTAATGGTCTAGAGGAGGAGTGGGCAACCTGGGGCCCTCCAGATGTGAAGGGGTACGTGTCCTATCATCCATAGCAAGCCCTGTAGGCTGGCTGTTGATGATGTTGGAAGTTGTGGTACCCCTCAGCTGGAGGTCCTCTGGTTGCTCACTCCTGTATTAGATAGTTAGCAATTAAGAAATCTATCCTGTAGGAAGACCATCTTAATCCTTTGTTGTTCCATGGAACAAAAATAATGGGTCTACGTTTCGGTCCATGATACAGACCTTTTATCAAGACCTGGGCATTTGTTAGTTCTGATGTGTGAGTGCTTTTGACTATGAATTTTTGTTATATAGCAGTGTGGGGACGGCGTTGCCAGTCTTTTCTTTCTTTTTAAGTGATCGTAATACATGGATTTAAAGAAAAGTAATTCAGTAGATTTTAAAAAACTGACTTAATTGCGCTGTTTGGTTTGAGAGATATCAGTTTGCAAAGTTCCTCCTTCCCTCCCCTTGCGCTGACATCAGCTTTCTAACTTACAGAAGGAGATCCTGGTCCGCAGACTGCCCTGCGGCTCTTCAGCATAACCGAAATCGCACTAGTTGCAAAGAAATACTTCATTTGAACGGTCTACAACGTGTGCTTGCAAACCAGGCACACATTGTAGACCATTCAAATAAAGGATTTCTTTGTAACTAGTGCGATTTTGGCTCTGCTGAAGAGCCACAGGATGGTTTGCAGACCGGGATCTCTGTCTGTAAATTAGAAAGCTGATGTCAGCGCAAGGGGAGGGAAGGGGGAACGTTGCAAACTGATATCTCTCAAACCATAAAGGTTTGGGAGATCGGAGACAGCTCAATTAATTCAGTTTTTTAAATTTCTTTAAATCCATGTATTACTATCACTTTAAATCCTTGCATTCCGTTATGTTAAGTTGAATTTTTGGATCCAACTGTGTTGTCACAAGTGTTAGTTGTACTACAGAGTTTACAGATAACATACATACATGCGTACATTTATTTATATATATATATATATATATATATTATAAAATATCACACACATATACCTATTATCATACATACATATACACATATAGATACATATTATTATACATACATAAATACATAGAAATGCTTGCACACACACAAACACAGACACATAAATGCATACATACATTAGGGGTGCACAGAAATGAAAGTTCTGAACCGAAAAACGAAACTTCAGGATGCACTTGGCCGAAAACGAAAATGACCTTTTTTAATTTATAGGGCGATGCCAAACAAAAACTATAGGAGAGCAAGTGCACATGGCTCAGTCAAAGTGAAAGTCCCATGAGCTGAAGGTTGCCAACTTGCCTGGAAAAAAAATGACCTTTCCATTGCGGTTACATTATCCGCAAGTCCCCTTGAATGCTAGAGCTGTGTGAAATGGTTTGCTTTACATTACATTCCAGATCTTTCTCTGGCATTCAGTGGGTTAAGTAATAAGAACAGAGTATCAATGAACCAAAGTAAAAGTAGTATCTTGTGGGCATACTGATTTTTATTTTTTCTTAATTTTAATACATTGCTTTGCTTTATTAGGTATAGGAAATGCAATAAATTGAACCCTTTCAAGCTGACTTCGTTTGCAGTAAACATGGTGCTTCCGGAGGGCAAGGGAGGCTTTATAAGAGCAAAGCTCATTGTGAAGACTCTAGAGACCTTTTTCTCTTCAGCTGATGAGATGATAAGTGAAGAACATGTTCCTTTATGGTACAAAAATAGTCATGGAATACAGACCATGGTGACACATGAAGAAAATCAGGTGAATTTTTAGACACCTCAGAGACCTGTTTTTGTTAAGGAATGGTAACACTTTAGGAGTTTATAAACTTTTTTTCTCAATACAGCAGCCCTGCACTAAGAAAAAACAAAGTTGAAGGGGTATCTGTCATCTGGTAGTTAGTTACCTATGTGCAGATCTGCTTTGGCTGTAGACCTGCTGGTGTAGCAGGAGTTACATTGTGCATTCCAGCCAAAGACCCGGTTCTGGGATCTTAAAAATTACCCTTATGGCTGCCTGTTTGATGCTTCAAGGGACCTGAAAAGAAAGTAATGTTTAGTTCTAGAGGCTGCAAGCACAACCACCATAGGCAGCAATGGAGTGTTAAGTCTTGACTGCTGCTGCCTTTATAATAGTGCAGATACTGAAGACTGTGACTTAAGGCAGGAACTTCACTTGTGTAGCCCAGTACCCCACTTCCTCCTTTCCTAGCCAATGAAGGCAGCATTGTGATCAACAAAATAGCTGATAATAGCAATTTTACATATATAGTTACATAGTAGATAAGGCTGAAAAAAGACATGCGTCCATCTAGTCCAGCCCATGCCAATAACACCCCTGTTAATCCAGAGGAAGGCAACAAAAAAGCCCTCTGGAGCAATTTCCAGTGTAGGTGTGTGTGTGTGTGTGTGTCAAATAGTTCCCTGGCTCCATATCCTATTTGCTTTGAAGCCATCTGTCATAACTGTCAATATTGTTCTGTGCTAGATAGGCATCCATTGCTTTTTTGAATGCAGTTACATTATCTGCAAGCACAACATCCCGAGGCAAAGAATTCCATAGCCTTACCGCCCTTACTGTAAAGAATCCCTGTCTGTGTTTTAGTCGAAAGCGCCTTTCCTCAAGTCTTAATGGATGACCTCTTGTTCTTAGCTCAGCTCTTTGCATAAATAATTCATTGGATAGTTCTTTGTATTGACCTTGAATGTATTTGTAAATGGTAATCATATCACCCCTTAGACGTCTCTTTTCTAATGTAAACAAACCCAGTTTGGCTAGTCTCTCTTTGTAACTCAGATCCTCCAATCCCTTTATCAGTTTTGTTGCACGTCTCTGCACCTTTTCCAGTTCAGTAATGTCTTTTTTTAGAACAGGCGCCCAAAATTGTACTCCATATTCTAGATGAGGCCTAACCAAGGATTTATACAGAGGTAGGATAATATTAGCATCCCTTGCTTCTACACCTCTTTTTATGCAGGCTAGTACTCTATTTGCTCTTGCAGCAGCTGAGTGACTCTGCACACTGCTGTGAAGACTATTGTCTATCAGTACACCTAAATCTTTCTCTAATGAGGATTTCCCAAGTTGTTTCCCATTTAGAGTATATGTAGCAAGTTTGTTTCTACAACCCAAATGCATAACCTTACATTTATCTACATTAAATGACATCTGCCACTTTTCTGCCCATTCACTTAGTTTATCTAAATCCTTCTGTAGGGAAAAAACATCAAGCTCTGTATGTATTTCCTTACATAGCTTAGTGTCATCAGCAAAGATTGAGATGCTACTTTCAATTCCCACTTCTAGATCATTAATAAACAAATTAAAAAGCATTGGGCCCAGGACTGAACCCTGCGGCACCCCACTTATAACCCTAGACCAATTTGAAAAAGTTCCATTTACAACAACTCTCTGCCATCTATCATTTAACCAGTTCTGAATCCATGTACAGATAACACCACCCAAACCGAAGCCTTTTAATTTATGCAGTAACCTGTTGTGAGGCACTGTGTCAAAGGCTTTTGCAA
Source organism: Rhinophrynus dorsalis (assembly GCA_037306005.1). NCBI lineage: Eukaryota > Metazoa > Chordata > Amphibia > Anura > Rhinophrynidae > Rhinophrynus > Rhinophrynus dorsalis. Next base: position 328,115,233 of record CM074721.1, on the reverse strand, counting down.
AATCCAAGTATACTACATCAACAGCAATTCCCCTGTCCAAATTACTACTCACTCTTTCATAAAATGCAAGTAAATTAGTCTGACGTGATCTGTTCTTCATGAAACCATGCTGATTCCTACTAATGATTTTGTTTGTCTTCACATAGTTCTGAATACTGTCCGTTAATAACCCTTCTAGTATCTTACCCACTATGGAAGTCAAGCTCACAGGTCTATAATTTCCTGGTTTGGATCTTGCTCCCTTTTTAAACAATGGAACTACATCAGCTTTCCTCCAATCACAGGGCACTATGCCTGATGAAAGCGAATCAATAAATATTAAGTATAATGGTTTTGCTATTACTGAACTAAGTTCCTTAAGTACCCTTGGGTGTATATCGTCCGGTCCAGGCGCTTTATTCACTATAACCCTTACCAGTCTCTTTTGGACCTTGTCCTCAGTAAGCCATGTAGATGTTGGAGGAAATTCCATGGTTTTGTCTGTTTGCCCACAGCTTGTCATTTCTGCTTCCTTTGTATATACTGAAGCAAAGAACGTATTTAGGGTATCAGCCATAGCTTTATCCTCACTAATCAATTCACCTGTTTCAGTCCTAAGAGGACCAATATCAACCTTTGGTTCAATATGGAATACAGTTACCATGGGAGGAGGCTTCCTTCCTTAGTAGGGCTGGAACATTTCAAAAGACAAGGTCTTGAAGGTAGAGCCTTCCCCTTTCTTATCAGGCTATCCCTGCCCCTGCCTTCAGTTTTGATTTGTTCCAGGAGAGTGAAGAGGCTTGAAACATTGCTGCTTAGTTTTTAGCTTGTTTTTATTTTTTTCTTGGATATGGGGATGTTACAATTCCGCCATTAGGTGGTTTACCATTCCTGGCTTCACCTGGAGGATTGACCAGTATGCAGGTGCTGTTGTGGACCCTTGCAGCCCTGTGAATATGAATCTTTCATCCCAAGTTTCTCTCTCCTACCTGGGTCTCTGTGGCTGTGGTAACCTGAAGACAGAAGTTGAAGATTGGTGTGTAACCCTTTGAGTGCCATAGTCCACTTGTCCCACTTTGTCCCCCTCCTAGAGGGGTTACTTAGAAGTCTTGAACTCCTGCACTGATGTTGACTAATTTATCCCTGGGTTTGTGGAGCATGGATGGATGATTTTTTTTATGCTGAGTTAACCCCTTCCCTGCTGTTTTCGCTGGATTTGGGGCTTATTTCTGGCTTTTCCTTTTAGCTTTATTCATTTTTATTATCCCCCTCGTCCCCCTTTGGGTGTTTTAGTAACTTTTTAAGAAATTAAAATTTTTGGTGCATGTTGCCTTTAAGGCTCGCTTTTAGCCACGTCCACACTTGCTCCATTGACTTCTATGGGACAAACATCTTTGGGAGACATCTCTGCAACCATTTGTCATACAGAGTTGCGAGGGGGCTCATTCTTCTTTTCTTCTATTGACCTAGCATCCGGTTCACATTCCCAGTGTCTTGGGGGCCCCGTAAGTGCAATTATAGGCATGGCTAGGATATAGCAACTGGGAAAAACTACAACGCCCAGAATGCCAGTTTCCCAGGCTTTCTTCTGATTGGCTGATAGTTTTACAAGACATTTTACTTCTGCTATGCAGAGGTTGCCTCTCCTTCTACTTCTCCGGTGAACCCTTTGCCTGCCAGATAAGTACCTTTCTGGGCTTTTCTAGGGGGAATTTTTAGTCTGGGATATTTTATACTGTTTTAGGCACTACTCCCCTTAGGATGTCAGATCCAAAGGGACATGGGGCTAGACCTAAGGCAAAGGTCTTTAACCCCTCTTAACTTATTGCTTCTCATGCTAAGCGGGGCTCCCTAGAGAATATTCAGGGTCTCTATGCCCCCTGTGCTCTTTGGCCCCCAGTACACCACTGGGGCCCTCCAGCTATGATCAAGAGCCAGTTTGGGTGAAAGACAGTCATCTATGGCACAATTTCCTCTATCCCTCCATGGGGTCCTCCATTCATTGAAGCCCCCTACCACCTTTAGGCTTGTGGCCCCTAAGGTCCTTGGTATACCTGCGCTCATGGATTCCTCTGAAGAGCACTCTTTTAAGGAGGACATGGAGGAGGGTGGTTTTGAGGAAGGGGATTCTACCTATGCCTTTGGGGACCCCTTTGAAGCTGATCCTGCTCCCTCTGCAGAGGGTCCTGTTAAGGCTGTCTTACAGACCCTTCAGATCACTGATACCCCTGATGAGGCTTTGTCTTCATCTGATGTGTTTTAGAGACGTAAAAAGTCTTCTACAGTCTTTTCCATCCACTGCCATTCTGGACCAAATTATTTTGGATGCCCGATAAGAGGCTGTCTGTGTCTAAGAGATTTTCTAAGCTGTACCCCTTTTCAGAGTCCGCTTTGACACAGTGGGCTTCTCCTCCTGTACTTGATCCCACTATATCCAGGCTCACTAAGTCTACTGCTCTTCCCTTGGCAGATGCTACAGCTTTAAGGGATATGACAGATAGGAAGTTAGAAGTTATCCTCAAGTCCAATTTTGTGGCCATTGGCGATGCATTGAGGCCTATTCTTGCCTCTGCCTGGGTCACCTGGGCAATTACTGGCTATCAGAGATGATGCCTCCAAGGTGGATATTTTAGCGCTCTTAGCCAACATATCTGAGGCTCAGGCTTATGTCGCTGACTCTTTTTGATGCAATCAAGCAGTCAGCTAAGGTCTCTGCCTTTTCTGTTACCACATGACGTACCTTGTGGCTCAAGATTTGATCTGCGGACCTCTCTTCTAAGAAGTCACTGGCTTCACATCCCTTTTAGTTCAAGTCTCTATTTGTTCCTGAGCTAAAGCAGATCATGAGTGACTCTGCTGGGGCAAGAGCACCGTTACCTCAGGTCTCCAAATGCCCTAACATGGCGAGGAAACGACGTCTTTTTCATTCCCGCTAAACAGCGGAGCAAAGGCCGAATATGAATGTGTGTCAGGCCTTCACCCCGTGCCCCTCCACCAAGCCTAAGCAACAGTGGTATGCCAAGCGCACCCCTGCCAAGAGCAAGTCTGCTTCTGCATGACTTGGAGAATCCTGGTCCGCAGACACCTGTTGGTGGACGTCTGCACCATTTTCACAAGTCCATTGCAGACCAGTGGGTTTTGCAGGTGGTTTCGGAAAGGTATAGAATAGGTTTCAAGTTCCTTCCTCCCTTCAGGTTCTTCCTGTCCAGGGTTCCTCAGGGCCAGGAAAATTTGCATCTCCAACTAAGTGGTTCAGTCTCTTTTGGACACGGGAGTACTTGTTCCAGTTCCACTCCAAGAGGGAGGTTCATGTTTTTATTTCAAATTGTTTGTGGTGTCCAAAAGGGATGGCAGCAGCTGCCCTGTTCTGGACCTCAAGGACCTCCATTCTTTTGTGGAGAATGCTACCTTCAAAATGGAGTCCTTCCGCTCTGTTCCCAGGTGAATTCCTCCCATCTCTGGATCTACAGGACGCTTACTTACACATCCCTATTCACCTGGACTATCAGAAGTACCTCCATTTTGCCTTCAGCTATGAGCACTACCAGTTCACCTCTCTGCCCTTTGTGCTCACCTCCACTTCTCATGTGTTTGCCATGGTTCTGGGGGCCTTGATAGCCTTCATTCACACCCAGGGGTTTCAGGTGGCTTCTTACATGGGTGACCTTCTGCTGAAGGCTCCATCAAGGGAACTCCTGGTCCATCACGTCCAGGAATGTGCTCAGATTTTGTTCTACCATGGGTGGATTCTCATCATGTCAAAGTCTTCTCCGGTTCCTTCTCAGAGGTTGCTTTTCCTAGGGCTCAGGTTCCAAACCTGTTAGGACATTCAACAGATTATGCGTCTGGTGTCCCGGGCTCCGGAATGTCCATAGGCTCTGATCCACAAGTTCATGAAACTTGCAGGTCGTATGGTGTCCACCATGGAGGCAGGGCCTTATTGTGTGGCCCACACCAGAGATCTTCAGATTCATCATCCAATCCTGGTGCGGGAATCCAGATCTCCTGGATCTGAGGGCCTCCCTTGCTCCAGAAGTCGGACACGATCTGCAGTGGTGGTTGCACAGGAGCAGCCTGGTGCAAGGGAAGCTGTTTGTGATCCCCAAAATGGACCTTTGTCACGACGTTTGCCAGCCTGAGGGGCAATTGAGGATCCAGGGCAGATGGGCCTTGGAGGAGTCCCTTCAATCCATCAACGTTCTGGAGCTCAGGGCGATTCGGCTCGTACTTGTGTACTGACGTCAAGGTGTTCTTTCAGGGTGTTGCTCATACTTTCCCTGCCTACAAGACTCCCACACCCACGTGGGACCTTAACTTTGTTTTGGTGTTTTGCAGCAGCCTCCCTTTGAGTCCCTTGCTACCATTCCTTTACGTCTCTTGATGTGGAAGATGACCTTTCTTCTGGTTGTGGTCTCTGTGTGCTGAGTTGCAGGCTTTGTCCTGCAAGCTGCCTTTCCGGTGTTTCACAAGGATAAGGCTTTTCTTCGAACCTCTCAGGAATTCTTTCCTAAGGTGGTCTGTTATTTCCACATCAATCAGGAGACTGTTGTGCCTTCATTTTGTCCTGATCCCAAATCTGATAAGGAGAGGGATGTTCACTTGTTAGACGTGGTGCTCTGTCTCAAGTTTTAAATGCACCGTACAGAGTCTTTGCACAAGACTGGTATATACCATGGTACCTGTATTCCTTACTGGATGAAAAAGAAAATAGGATTTTAGTCTTAGCTTGTTAAATCCTTTTCTCTTAGTCCATATGGAATGCAGGTCTCCCACACAGAGAAAGGGGACCTCGCTAGGTCTCACTTGGCTGGAAGTAGGAGTCCTTCTTGGGTCTTACCTTTTACCTTCTCTTGCTGTTCTAGATAGTGAGTTATTCTCTTATCAAAATAAAAAATAAGCAGCAATGTTTAAAACCTCTTCACTCTACTGTAACAAATCAAAACTGAAGGCAGGGGCAGGGCTAGCCTGATAAGGAAGGGGAAGGCTCCACCTTCAGTACCCTGTCTTTTGAAATGTTTCAGCCCTACTAAGGAAGGAAGTCACTTCCCGTGGTACCTGTATTCCATTTGGACTAGGAGAAAAGGATTTAACAAGGTAAGACTAAAATCCTATATTTGGGCCTCCACAGTAGAGCAAAAGGCCATAAGAAGCAGATTTTTAATAAACTTTTCACGTTAAGATTTTAGTGGCAGCCAGGAAGTATGAAACGGCGATTAAATGCATAAAATATATTATAATAATAATAATATAAAATCTGTATTTGGAGATACAGTGACAAACTTATTACAGAAAACATAAGTTAATTAACAAGCTTTTACATGCTTAATAATGTAATTTGTTTTTTTTATTTCGTGTTCACAATTTTTTGTCTTTTGGGTAAATAAAATGACTACCAAGATGTAATACAAACATGGGTATGCAAAGGTTCATACACTGTGCACGACTGAGCAATTGGAGCAGATGTTACACCAGAACAATGACTTTTAGTAAAATAAAAATCAACATTTTTCTGTGAGAAAGTTTTTTGTTTTTGTGAGTCCACTTCAAATAATCTGTTAACAAACATATGTCATTTTATGATTTCTCCATAGTTTACTGTGTGGCAAGCAACGGAAATTTGGGAAAAAATGAAACGACTTGTGCCGACCAGAGATAATGCTTACAAAATGACACATGATGGTATGTATTTAGGAAAATGCTATAATCTTTCATTTAAGCATTCTATGTAGCATGGGTTTTTTCTACTGAATTGCAGTTTTCTGTAGTGTCCACGGACTGTAGGTTTAAGATCCCTTCACTAAGAGACAGGGTACTTTTAAGAAAAAGCTAATTGAAACAGTAGACCAGGAGGAGTAGGGTTTGTCTGTCTATCAAGACCAAGAATTTTGCTTTCCTTATTCATTTCTGTTGAAGACCTATTCAGAGGGATAAACAGAGACTAAGGTCTTTCTCTCTGCCTTTCCCTTTTTGTATGGGACACCACCCTTGTTCTCATGGTTATCCTTGGTGTCAGTGAGCAACTGCAGGGACTCGGCTTTTCATTTTCATCTCAGTTGAGATGTGTTGCCATTGGTGAGGAGTACTTAAGACATTGGGACAGTGAGTGTAACCTGTCTTGTACCTCCTGCCATAGACATACTAGCATTCGCTTTTCCCCAATTGACTCTCAGATCCTTTCTTGGGAGGGAACCCCTGTCTACATAACACTTCTTCTGGTGGCAATGTCAAGTGTTTTTTTTTTTGTTTTTTTTTTATACCAAAGTAGGTAGCTGCCCGACATGCAGCCCAATGCTGCTATGTCCCCCTATTTAAAATCTGCTACCTTCACAAAAAAATACACGTAACCTAGGTCACAAAATACTTCATCAGTTGTGACATCACGAATGATCTCATCAGTGACATTAACATTGTGGTGTGATGTCATGAGCAAAGCACATGGGGTGTGATGTTGATTTGGAAGAATCTAACCTGTATTACCCAGCATAGAAGTGAGAACTTAACTGTAAGTTTATGGACATTCAATGACAAACTTTGAGTTTTTTTCAAATGTTCAAATTGGAGAGGTTACTCTGCTCCAGAATTGCACTTTTTAAATTTAAAGACGTACAATTCTGGAGAAAGCCAAATGCTTTTATTATTATTATTATTATTATTATTACCCTAAGTAACAGTAGTTATATTTGTTTCACTGTCGTCCAATACAGGTTACTGGTACACTGGGAGGCGTCAGTCCCCTTTACGTAGGCAGGAACATTCTCTAAATGTATGCAGGGGGGTGGAGCCTCCCTTCCCTTTTAGGCTGACTCATCCAGTCTGCCCCTCAGAATTGTTTGTTCCTGTGTAAGACACACAGGTGGAGAACATCTCTCAGTCAAGTTTAGTTTCTTTTTTTATTTTCTGTCAAATATGGAATACCACCATTAGGCGGGTTACCAGGACTGACAATGCCCTCTCCAAAGTGGCTAGTTTCAGTAGCCAGAGCATTTTGGTGGACCTTAAGCTCTGAAGAGGGAATAATCTTGATTTCAAGTAACTTCCCTGGGGATTCCTCTCTGAGGTACTCCTCTTTCCCTGGTGACCTGAAGACAGAAGACCTGCAGAAAGGTGAGCCACCCTTTGAGTGCTGAAGGTCCATTTGTCCCACAGTGTCCCTTAACTGGGCTTGTATTTGGGAGTTCTCATTGCGCACTCCAGCACTCATTGGGTGTTTATGTATGTGTGTATATATATATATATATATATATATATATATATATATATATATATATATATATATATATATATATATATATATATAATATTGTATACATAAGTGTATGTCTGTGGTTTTGGAGCAGCTTATATGGCATATTAACCCTTTCTCTTCTGGTTTGACTAGTTTTATGGGGTTTTGAGACACTTCCTTTATAGGGTAGTGTTTTATTATGATGTACATGTGTTTACTATGTATTTTAACCTTTTTCCCTTTGGGGGTTACTTTTATTAAAAATTATGTACTGCACCTTTATGGCGTGCTTTACCGCACAGACGCCATTGCTCCTTTACTTTCAATGGGCTTACACTGTTTGGGACGTATCTCTGGAACCGCTTCACACAGCAACTTCAGAGAGGGCTCATGTTTCTTGTCTACCCTTGCTCTGTCATCCGGTTTATAGTTCAAGTGTGTTGGGGGGCTTCGGGCACTGTTTTGGGGTACTTTTTGGGAAAAACTAAATTTCCCATGAGCGCTCGATTCGTGCCTAATTTCTGATTGGCTCCCGTCGCAGCAGCCATTTTGGGCACTTTTCTCAATCGGTATCCTATACAGCGCTTGGACAATCCTTTGCTCCTCTGCAGATTGACCCTTCGTCTGCCAGAACAGTCTATATTTAGCGTTTCTGGGGTGAAATATCAATCTTACACACTACAATTGGGTGATTCATTGTACAGTTGGTTATTTTGACAATGTATGAATGTCTATACCGCTGGAGCTAGGGACTAGACCTATGACTAAGGAAGCTGGGGTTCAGTATCCCTCATTGTGCACTGCTCTTCCTGTCACACAGGGCTACCTAGAGTGTTCTCTGGTCATTTCTGCCCAACAGTCTGGAGATCCTGGCAGCAACCCAGGGCCTTCCAGCCATGCTATTGAGCCAGCTTGGCTGCAAGAGTTTAAGGCTGCAACTGGGTCCTCTTTACAGCTCTTTGCATCCCAGATTCAGGGGGCATTTCAGTTGAGGCAGATCCCCTTGATTATCAGATCCTCCCTGCCTCAACCTCAGGGAGCACCTGATTAGATTCTTCTGAGGAAGAATTGTTGCTAGTTTGGAATGTTGAGGATTGGTGCTCTTTTGGAATCTTTCAGGTCTCTTAAGGGACCCATTTGTAGCTGATCCTGAAACCTCTACTGAGGGCCTGATCAGGGCTGTATTACCCACTCTCAACATTCCATCGGTTCAGGAGGTTCACTCTGTTCCCTTTGATGTTTTTCAGGTGCCTGTAAAGCCCCTTACTCATTTTCCTCCTAACCCAACTCTTGAACATGGACCAGACAAGTCCTCCTCAGTGTCTAGAATATTTGCTAAACCTTTTCCCTTTTCTCAAACAGAAATGGCTACGTGGGTTCATTCCCTTAACGTGGACGAACCCATATCTAGACTGTCTCAACTTGCTGTCTACATGTTTCTGACGCTGCAAGATTGGACTGACAAGTAACTGAGGTTCCCCTCAAGCTCGTTTTCGCTTCTTTTGGTCTGCTATGCTTCCAGCCTTTGCTGTAGCATGGGTTGACCGAGCTGTTGCAGTCTGGACTGTGCAACCCACTGGAGGTCTGTCAGAATGCGCTTACTTCGGAGTCATTGTGTCTCCTTGCTATTGTCTCTTTAGATCAATGCTATTTTTCTGCTGCTGCCCTTGATGCCGGGCAAGGGCCCCCACTACTTCTGTGGTGGATTGGCGTGCGCTTTGACTTGAGATTGATCTGCTCTCATTGCTTCCAGGAAAGTTTTCCTTTCTTTGCCTTTTGAGGGTACTTCCTTGTTTGGTTCCGAACTAAGGAACTGATTAAAGGGCTTTAGGGGTTAGAGCTTCTTCTACCCTTGGTTTCAAAACAAATAAATAAATATAAGGGTTGCCGTTTACGCGTAACCGGTCTTTTCATTCCTTTCCTCTCAGTCACGTTCAACGAACCAGGTGGTTCTATCTGTTCTGCGTTCCTCCCAGAACATGCGGCAATTGCAGCCCTAGGCCGTTTACAAGCCCAGGATTTCGTGACTGCTTCGGAATGTCTCTCGACACCGTGGGATGATTCAGTGTCGGACTTGTTAGCTTATCTGGTGGTGTCTGAGGGATACTAGATCCCTTTTCCCTCCCACCTTTTTGCCTTTATCTTCTCGTTCTCCTCAGGTAAACGAGAGAAGCCGTCTGTTTGAAGATGCTATTCCGGTTCTCTGGACAAGGATGTCCTGGAATAGATCCCCCCTGCGGGCAGGGGTTCAGGATTCTATTCTAGCCTCTTTGTGGTGACCAACAACAATTAATAAATAAATAAATAGAAGGGTTGTCGGATGTCGCCTCATTTTGGATCTGAAAGATCTTAATTCCTTTGTAGTGCAGTCTCCTTATTGTCAGGAGTATCTGCTCACAGTATTCACTGCGGGGGAGTTTCTAGCTCCTCTGGACCTTAGGATGCGTTTTGCACTTCCCAGTCCTTCTAGAGAGCAGGCAGTATTTGGGTTTGCCTGCGCCAGAGGTCATTTTCAGTTTCGGTCTTCCATTGGTCTGTCATCAGCCCCAGGTTTTCAACGGGGCTGGGGGACTTGATATCCGTCCCCTGTCAGGATGGCATCACACTTCTTCGTTACGGACCACTTGCCTTATGCAAGCATCAGCTGTGGGCCGCCTTCTTCAGCAGGTCCAGGCCTGTATTCTGTTCCTTCTTTTCATGGTTGGATTGTGAAATAGGGTCAGTCAGACCCTGTTCCGTTTCAGCTCCTGGGTCTTCTGTTCGATCTTGGAGGTCCATGGTTTTTCTACCGGACTAGGTAACCATCAACTTACTCGAAGGACCCCTATGATCCTATCCCGCGATCGGATACTGGCCTTGAGGTTATTCTCTGGTGGGGTGGTTCATCTCCACGATTGAGGCGGTTCCATTTGCCATGGTACACGCCAGGGAACTTCGAGGTTTGTGATATGGAGGACCGACTAGATCTTCTGAAGCTAACGCTTTCTCTCCCTCCTCATGTCGAGTTGAGCTTGGAGTAGGTGGTTGGGCCTTTTCCATCTCCTACTGGGAAGATCCTTCCTACTTCCCCCTGGACCGAGGTCTCATTGGATGCCAGCCTCCTGGACTGGGGAACTGTTCTGGGTCGCTTTAGTGCCCAGGGGAAGTGGTTCATGGAGGAGTCCCTTCTTCCCATCCTCGTGTGCTTCACCTGGTGGACAAGTTCAACAATGCCACGGCAGTGGCTTATTTCATCAGTCAGGGAGGGACACGAAGTCTCGCCACTTGGTTAGAGGTCTAGGCCATTCTGTCCTGGGCAGAGGTTCCTGTTCCTGTCATTTCCACAGTGCTCATTCCAGGAGTGGACACCGTCTTGACAGACTTCCTCAGTTGTCACGCAGTCGACATTGGAATGTGGACCTGCATTAGGATGTGTTTCGTCTCCTAGTTTGAGATGGGGAATTCCCCAGTGGATCTGCTGGCAATGGGACGCAACAGGAAGGTTACACCGTTTTGCTCTCTGTTGAGAGACTCCTTAATTCTGTTGCTGATGCAATGTCCATCCTTGGACGTCCTCTCTGGCCATTTTTCTTTCTCTCCCTATGTTAATATGGGCGTTACGGACATTGTAATTATATGGTGTCCGGTGATTTCGATTGTTCTGGATTGCCATTGTCAACCATGGTATCTGGGGGTTTGACCCTGTCTGTGGTGGAGTCATTTTGGCTCTCCTCTCGTCCAGCTCTTCTTCTTCTACAGGGTTCTCTGTGGAAGTCTATGTTCTTCGGCTCAAATTGTTGGCCTATATGTTGAATCCTCGATTTTGGGATGAAAGGGGTTTTCTCCTGCTGTGGCGGCTACTATGCTGCGCGCTTCTCAGCCTGTTTCTTCCAAGATCTATCACTGAGTCTGGTCGACCTTGTGTCCTGGTGTGCTGACAGGGATCTGTCTCATGCTTTTCCTCCTCCTGTCCTGGCCTTTTTGCAGGACGGTGTCGATACGGAGCTCAGTCTGAGTTCTCTGTAAGTCCAGACTTCGGTGCTCTCTGTCTTTTTCCAGGAGCGTTTGCTGTTTTTCCTGATGTCAGGATTCTCTTCCACGGTGTGGCTCATGTTCGTCCTGCCTTTAGGAGTCCAGCTCCTCCGTAGGACCTTATTTGGTTTCGGGGGTTCTTCAGCGCCCCCCTTCGAGTCCTTGGCTACTATTCCTTTACACCTTTGTCTTGGAAGATGGTCTTCTTTCTGGCTATTGTTTCAGTTCGCCGGGTGGCGAATTTCCAAGCTTTGTCTTGTGAACCACCTTATCTAGTGTTCCACAAGGATTAAGCCATGCTTCGTATTTATACTGAGTTCTTGCCTAAGGTGGTCTCCGAGTTTCACATCAATCAGGAGCTTGAGGTGCCCTCTTTCTGCCCTAATCCTTCCTATGACACGGAGTGGAATCTCCACTTGTTGAAGTCTGACGCTCTGTTCGTCATCCTGAGGGTCCTAGGGCAGGGGGACGGGCATCCAGGGTAATCATTGCATCTTGGATAGGTCTACTATTCGTAAGATTTACGAATTGAGGAATAAGCGGGTTCCCTTTCGGGTTACTGCTCATTCTACTAGGTCACTTGGGGCCTCTTGGGCCTACAAGAATCCAGCACATGTTGAACAGCTGTGCGGGGCGGCCACTTGAGTTTCTGTGCACACCTTTTCGAAGCACTACCGTGTGGATGTGCTGGCCTCTTCTGATGCCTGCTTTGGGAGGAAGGTCCTGGAGGCAGTTTCGCCTGTCTAGGGTCTTCTTCTGTAGTTCTCAGTGCTTCCTTACTGTTGAGCTCTGTGGGCTCTAGTTCAGTGTGCTGTGTAACAGTTTCTGGGGTCTGTTTTACCCCTAGTTGGTGTCCGTTGACACTTCCGTGTTGTTGGGATCTCTGACCGTTTGGTTCATAGTGGTCCTGGTGACTCTGGGGGCCTTGTGCCTGGTCCTTGCCTTCTTCCCGCCTCTAGGAAGCTTAATGTTTGGACATCCCAGTGTACCAGTAACCTGTATTGGACAACAGTGAAAATAGGATTTTAGTCTTACCGGTTAAATCCTTTTCACTTAGTCCATACAGGTTACTGGTCTCCCACCCTGTCAAGAGACCATGCACGGCTCTCCTGTGGCATTCTGTGGGAGTCCTTTGGGGCATGCTCACAGGAGTCTTCTTTCCTTCTTCTATCTAGTCTACTTCGTTCTCAAACAATTCTGAGGGGCAGACTGGATGAGTCGGCCTAAGAGGGAAGGGAGGCTCCACCCCCCTGCATACATTTAGAGAATGTTCCTGCCTACTTAAAGGGGACTGACGCCTCCCAGTGTACCAGTAACCTGTATGGACTAAGTGAAAAGGATTTAACAGGTAAGACTAAAATCCTATTTTTTGAATATGAGTAGGGGTATTGTTTTTTTTTGTTTTGTTATTTTAATTTTATTTTTCATTTTTATTCTTCATTTGTGATGTTGAATTTAGTAATATAATTCTTAATAGTATTGAGTACAGGCTGGAATGGTTTGTTTCACTGTCTTCACATTCAGTCGGTTTTATTTATAGTACACCAGGTGAATATTGAACTTTTTCTTTCCCCCTGGGTACATTTTCATGATTTTCTAAGTATTTTTGAGGTATAAGTTATGCTTACTTATCTAGTCCATTTTATTGGTGTTGAATATGAGGCAGTATTACAATGTTTGTTATATCCCTTTTATCATGGGGGAACTTGCACTGCCAGTTTCAACCAGCAAAAAAGAAGGGTAGGTTAGGACAGCGCACAATTATTGTAAGTGTTGTGTTATTAATCTTAATTGTATTTAATGCAATTAAGAGAATGCATGTGTAGACATATAGAAGACTAAACTCTTTGAATCATATAAATAACCCCATAATTATTCCGCTATGACAATGTAAACCTTCACTTACTGAGTAAAAACAGATACCATAAGCATACAACAAATATGTGGTTTAGATTATCAAACAATCTGTAATGGTGATACAAAATATCCAATATCTGCAATGTTGTTTGGAACACTGAGACACATTCAAGCCATATTTCTCTGTCATCCAATACAGGTTACTGGTAACTTTGGGTAGGCGATCCTCCCCTTTAATTAGGCAGGAACAATTCTAGAATTGAATGCAGGGGGTGGAGCCTACCTTCCCTCCTTGGCTGCAGTTAGCCAACCAGCCCCTGTAAGGTTTGTTCCTTGGTGAACACACAGGCCAGAGAACAGTTCTGCTATAGTTTTAGCTAATTTTTTGTTTTTCTGTTAGACATGGAATACCGCCATTAGGCGGATTACCATAACTGACAATGCCCTTAAATGTGGCTAGCTCAGTATCCAGGTGCTTTTTGTGGACCTTGAGCCCTGGGCGAAAAATCTTGGGTTCAAGTTCTTTCTTCAGGAGTTGCCCACCAAGGCTTTTTCTTAATACATGGTAGTCTGAAGACAGAAGATCTGCAGGAAAGGTGAGCAACCCTTTGAATGCTGCAGGTCCACATGTCCCACAGTGCCCCTCCACACAGGGGTTTTTCCTTTGGAGTTCCTATTGCACACTCCGGCACTCACTGGGTTTATCTGTATGTCTGTGGGGTGTTTTGGAGCAAGTTTATGTGGTAACTTAACCCTTTAGCTGCTGGTTTTGCATCTTTTGGGGGGGCTATTGGCAGTTTCCCTACTGGGTTCAGTGTTTTTTGGGTCTTCTAACATGTTCTAGTGATGTTTCTTCTACTTTTAATTCACAGTTTCAAATTTGCAAAATTTCTGTTAAAAGTGCGCTTTACCACATAGACGCCATTGCTCCATTCACTTCTATGGGACTGTGTAGTTTGGGACATATCTCTGCAACCACTCAACATAGCGACTTCAGGGATGGCTCATTTTAATTGTCTGCCCTTGCTCTGTCATCCGGTTAACGGTTTAAGTATGTTGGGGGCTCATGGGGTTTTGGGCACTGTTGGGGTTCTTTTTCTGGGAAAACTACATTTCCCTTGAGCGCTCGCTTCTCTTGCTCGTTTCTGATTGGCTCCCGCTGCGGCAGCTATTTTGTGCCTTTTCCAGAACGAGTATCCTACGCAGGGCTTGGACTCTCCTTCTCTCCTCTGCAGATTAACCCTTTACCTGCCAGATAAGTGTATTGTAGCGATTTCAGATCCCTCTGATGTTTTTCAGGAGCCTAAGAAGCCCCATACTTGTTTTCCACCTAACCCCACTCTTGACCGTCTTGTATCTGATGAGTGGAAATCTCCGGACAGGAAACCTTCTGTTTCCAAGAGATTTGCCAAGCTTTATCCCTTCTCTGAGGCAGTGCTTGCTCAGTGGGCTCATCCTCCCAAAGTGGATGCTCCTATCTCCAGGCTAGCTAAGTCTACTGCCTTGCCAATTTCTGATGCGTCAGCTCTGAAAGACCGGACTGACAAGAAACTTGAGGTCTCCCTCAAGTCCTTTTTTGCCACTGCTGGTACTGCCATGCGTCCAGCGTTTTCGGCTGCATGTGTTAACCGGACCATTGTGGTCTGGACTGAACAGCTCACCCAGGAAGAAAACGCCACTTAAGCGTGATCAGTATTTTCGTTCCTTTCAGACTGAGACATGTCCAGCAGACCAGACGGTTCCCTCAGCTTCACATACCTCCTCCAAGCCCAAACAGCAATGGAAGCCCAAGGTCTCCTCCAGGCCCAAGGCTTCCAAGCCTTCTTCAGCATGACTCGCCAAACCCGGGTCCCCACTCTGCTGTGGGTGGCCGTCTGCGTCACTACCACAGCGTGTGGGAGGATTCAGTGGTGGACCCATGGGTTTTACAGGTGGTGGCGGAAGGATACAGGATCCCTTTCATCTCTTCCTCCCTTTCGTTCTTTCCTTCTCATACGTCTCAGGGCTTGGAGAAACACCGGCTGTTCAGCAGCGCTATTCAGGCTCTTCTACAGAAGGATGTTCTAGAGCTGGTTCTAGAGCCCCCTCTGCGGAACTTCTTCATCAGCAGGTTCAGCTATGCATTCACGCTCTCACCCGTCACGGGTGGATCATCAACGTGGACAAGTCAGATCTTGTCCTATCCCAGCGTCTGGTCTTCCGGGGGCCTTCTCTTTGACACTTAGAAGAGCATGTTGTTTCTCATGGATGAGGTAGCTCACCAGATTGCCCACAGGGTTTCTGTGGTTCTGGCTCAGGATCCAGTTCCAGCCAAGAAGCTGTCTTCTCTAGTGGGGAAATTCATCTCCACCATAGAAGCCGTCCTGTTTGCCATGGTACACACCAGGTAACTCCAGGGGTTTGTGATCTAGGTGTGCAAGGGGCGGTCGAACCTTCTGAAGATGTCAGTTTCCCTCCCTCTTCATGTGGAACTGAGTTTGTTATGGTGGTTCGACCTCTCCATTCTGTTGAAAGGCAAGTCCTTCCTGGTAGCCTTCTGGACCACGGTGATGACGGATGCCAGCCTCTCCGGCTGGGGAGCGGTCCTGGGTCGCCTGAGTGCTCAGGGTCGGTGGTCTCCGAAGGAATCTGTCCTTTCCATCAACGTGTTGGAGCTTCGGGCGATATTTCATGCCCTTCGTCATTGTACATCTCAGCTGGAAGACTGGTCAAGGTACAGTCCAACAACTCCATGACCATGGCTTATATCAACAAGCAGGGGGGAACAAGAAGTCTCGCCGCTTGGTTAGAGTTCAAGGCTATTTTGTCCTGGGCAGAGGATCACTTTCCTACCATATCCGCAGTGCAGATTCCTGGCGTAGACAACGTCATGGCGGACTTCCTCAGTCGACACACAGTGGACAGCGGAGAGTGGGAACTGCACCCAGAGGTGTTCACCCTCATTGTTCAGAAGTGGGGTCTTCCTTACATCGACCTGATGGTGACAAGACACAACAGGAAGGTTCCAAGGTTCTGCTCTTGGTGGAGGGACCTTCTAGCTCTGGCAGTGGATGCAATGTCCATTCCTTGGTTGTTTCCTCTGGTCTATATTTTTCCTCCCCTCCCAATGTTGCACAGGGTGTTAAGGAAATTGTGACTGGAAAGCTGTCCAGTCATTTTGATTGCTCCATCCTGGCCTCGTCAAGCTTGGTTTCCGGAGTTGCTGGATCTGTCCGTGGCGGAGCCATTCCGGCTCCCTTGCTGTCCGGATCTTCTTCTACAGGGTTACCTGTGGAAGGAGGATGTTCACTGGCGAGCTTTCACGGTTTGGAAATTGAATCTTCAATATTGAAGAAGAAAGGTCTTTCTTCTGGGGTAGTGGCTACTATGCTCAGTGCCTGCAAACCTGTTTCTTCCAAGATCTACCATCGTGTCTGGTCGACCTTTCTATCTTGGTGTGCTGACAAGGACCTGTCTCAGGAATTTGATCTGCCTACGGTCCTGGCCTTTTTGCAGAACGGTGTGGATAATGGCCTCAGTTTGAATTCCCTTAAGGTTCAGACTTCTGCTCTCTCTGTTTTCTTTCAGAGGTGCATTGCCATCCTTCCTGATGTCAAGGTTTTCTTCCAGGGCATTGCTCATACTCGTCCTGCCTTGAAGAATCCCACTCCTCCGTGGGATCTTAACTTTGTTTTGGGCATTCTTCGGCTTCCCCCATTTGAGTACTTGGCTACTATTCCTCAACAGCTGTTGACGTGGAAAATGGCCTTACTCCTGGCGATCGTGTCAGTTCTCTGTGTTGCGGAGTTACATGCTCTGTCCTGTAAACCACCTTTTTTGGTGTTTCACAAGGACAAGATGGTGCTTCGCACTTCTCAGGAGTTTCTTCCGAAGGTGGTTTCGGAGTACCACATCAATCAGGCGATTGTGGTGCTTTCTTTCTGCCCTGACCCCACCTCTGACAAGGAGAAGGATCTTCACTTGTTGGATGTGGTGCGTTGTCTCAAGTTTTATGTACATCACACTGAGTCTGTCAGGCAATCTGACGTGCTGTTTGTCATTCCAGAGGGTCCCAGGGCAGGAAGACCTGCATCCAAAGTGACTATTGCTTCTTGGATCAAGTTCACTATTCATAAGGCTTACGAGCTTAGGAAGAGTTCTGTCCCCTTTCGGGTCACTGCTCATTCTAAAAGATCTTTTGGGGCCAGCTTTGGGAGGAATATCCTGGAGGTAGTCCTGCCTGTCTAGAATCATCTTCTGTTCTTGGTGCTTCTTTCACTTTTGAGCCCTCTTTGTTCTAGTTCAGCGTGCTGTGTAACAGTTTGGGTTGTAGTTACCCCTGTTCAGTGTCCATTGACACGTTATTGTTTTGTTGGGCTATCTCTGATCTGATGGTTTATATCTGCTCTGGTGTCTTTGGGGGCCTTGCGCCTGATCTTTTCCTTCCTTCCCGCCTCTGGGAAACTCAATGGTTGGACATCCCAAAGTTGCCAGTAACCTGTATTGGACAACAGAGAAAAGAGGATTTTAGTCTTAGCTGTTAAATCCTTTTCTCTTAGTCCATACAGGTTACTGGTCTCCCACCCTTTCAAGGGACCATGCTTGGCTCTTCTATGGCAGACCGTGGTGGTCCTTCGTGGTCATGCTCACAGAAGTCTTCTTTCCCTTCCACTATCTAGTCAATAGTGTCTCAAATCTTTCTGGAGCTGGTTGGCTAGCTGCAGCCAAGGAGGGAAGGTAGGCTCCACCCCCTGCATACAATTGTAGAATTGTTCCTGCCTACAATTAAAGGGGCAGATCGTCTACCCAAATTTACCAGTAACCTGTATGGACTAACTGAAAAGGATTTAACAGGTAAGACTAAAATCCTCTTTTCTATGGATATCTCCCAGAGTCATAAGAAATCTCTGCCGTTTTTTTACCTCCTAATGCCACTCTTGACCAGATCCTTCTGTATTTGTGGAAGACCCCAGAAAAACGGCTGTTACCCCCCCCCCCCCCCAAGTCTCCAGATTGGCTAAAAGTACTGCATTGCCTTTGGCAGATGCATCCAGCAGATAAGAAACTGGATTCTATCCTCCAGGCTAACTTTGCGGCCACTGGTGCAGCACTTAGACCTATCTTTGCCTTAATAGGGCTGTCACTGTTTGGGTGAACAGCTTATGGAGGTTTTGTGCCAAGGTTTCCAGGGATGACCTGTGGGTTCTTTTAGTCAACGTTAAAGAGGTCAACACTTATGTGTCTGAGGCTCTTTTTGATTGTCCGCTAAGGCTTCAGCCTTTTCTGTTGCTGCGCAACACACATTGTGGCTTAAGATTTATTCTGCGGATCAATCTTCTAGAAAAGTCACTAGCTTCCTTGCCTTTTCAGTTAGGACCACAATGAAATCAGATCATTAGTGATGCTACTGGCGGCAAGAGGACCTTGTTGCCTTAGATGTCCTCCAAATATAGCATGGAAACTGTCACTGTGCCTTGTAGTGCCGCCGCTTCTGACGATGCTCACAATGACGCTGCAGCGTCATTTCCACGAACGGTTGGACGCATCAATGTTAGGTGCGTCATCTGTAGGTGCGAGGCTTCAGCATGCTGCAGGCTTCTGTTTTATGTGTTTGAGGCCTGTAGTCTTCTCCTACCTATTTCCTACCTCTGAGCTTCTCCTCCTACCTACTTTCTGAGGAGGGGTTTAAAGGGCAGACTGAGTCCTGACTCAGTTACCCTTTCGTCGTTGTCCTGAGCAGTTCATTTATTTGGTATTCCTGATTTCTGTGTATGACCCAGCTTGTCTGTCCATCCAATCTGGTGTTGACCTGTGGCTCTGTCTGACCATTCTCCTTGTGGTTTCTGATTTGGCTTGGACATTCTTTCTGGTGCAAACTTGTGGCTCTGGCTGACTACCCGCTCCGTGTATGACCTGGCTTGTCTGACTACCCACTCTGGTGTTAACCTGGGGCTCTGTCCACTGCGCATCCAGCATACCAACGCTTCAGTGGATATCTTATCTGGTGTAAACCTGTGGCTCTGGCTTACTACCCGCTCCGTCTATGACCTGGCTTTTCTGATTATCCTATCTGGTGCTTACTAGAGGGCTCTGTCTGTTCGCTCCATGTGTTAGTCCCGTTCCACAGACATCCTTCCTAGTACTGACTTGGGGCTCTATCAGACTCCTAGCTATTGACTGCAGGCGTGAGTCAGTAGTCTCCTTGGTTGCGTACAATATTGAGACTCCTCTCCTAGACTGACTGAATGCAGGCTGAGTCAGTGCTACCTCTGGGCGTTACATTTTACCACGAGACTCCAGTGGGCTGAGGCCTAGTCTCAGACAGTGTGGTGGATCTATTGGAAGACTGTTATTTCTGATACAGTGCTTGCCTCTTTGATCACCCTCTGTGTGTTATTTGCATTACTGGTTATATATTTCTACTAAAGGTGATCTTAACTATACCGTCTGACTCCTTGTCTTGCTTGCTAACTATAATAAACTGCTTCTTTTTCATACCCGCCAAGCAGAGGTGCAAATGCCACAAGCTTCACAGGCATCCAACATGTGTTTGTCCACATGTCAGATATGCACGTGTGAGCTTCAGAGATGTTCTTCAGAGTTGGTCAGGGAATCTAGCACACCTGGATAGCCAGATCTCCCTCTCTCTGTTAGTCTGCAGAGACCTTCAGTGGTGGATGCGCTTGCACAACCTTGCACAGAATAAAGTGCATACAAAGAGTTAGGCCCACAAGCCCACAATAACAGAACATATATATCGCAATAACAAGCCAGTCCCTTGAGATGTAGGAGGAAATGAAGGCAGCAGCTGGCTGGAGAGAGTTCTGAGCTTGAACCCTGATGACTGGAGGCACGCAAGACCATAGGCAACCCAACCCTAGCAGACTAGGGGATAACAGAGGCTACGCAGCCCAGTAGCTGACGGCAGGACTCTAGATGACTAGTAGTCCAGTAGTAGGTAACTGGCACGAGACCCAGACGCCTGGGAGACACTGAACCCAGAAGTAGCGAGGCAACACTGACCCTAGGACTAGGGTCACAGAGAGACCAAGGCAACCGCTTATGGTAGGCAAACCCTAGAACGCTAGGGGTGGATCGAGACACACTACACGAAGGCAAATTGTGTCCCCGCACACTTGCAAGTGTGAGGTAATGCAACCGCTGGCTCTTGAGCCCAAAAGGCTACTGCAGAAGGGAATGAAGAGCTGGCCCTGCCTAGAGGATCTAGGCACTGAAAAGGTCAATAGGTAACGCCCAGAGTGAATACTGCAACTCCCACAGGGACTGAGCCCAGCTATGAAACGGAGGAGGACACAGATTGAGATCAGAGTAACTCAGTCAGTGCTATACAGCACGGTGCCGGTATTTCGCTTGTGCGCACCGCCTGAGGCGGTTATTCAGTGAGCGGCTATAGCATGAATGCTAAGCCTACGGTCGGCAAGAGAATGAAAGCGCCATGCGGCGCACTACAGACAAGTGCAACAGGAAGGCAGCAGCATGTAACGCTGGCCAGACAGAGGCAACTGAGCGGGTTCATCCAGACACTGATGGCAACGGAGCTGGTTCTCAGCCAAAGACAGTCGGCAGCGTATTGGGTTCTCAGCCAGAGACTGTCAGCAACATTACGGGTTCTCAGCCAGATCAGTCAGCAACATAACTGGTTCTCAGCCGGATCAGTCCGCAACGGAGCGAGTTCTCAGCCAGATCAGTCGGCGACGGAGCGGGTTCTCAGTCAGATCAGTCGGCGATGGAGCGGGTTCTCAGCCAGATCAGTCAGCGACGGAGAGGGTTCTCAGCCAGATCAGTCGGCGACGGAGCGGGTTCTCAGCCAGATCAGTCGGCGACGGAGCAGCAACACAAAGCGCAGGAACGTCGTCAGGCAGGCCAGGTCATACACGATCAGAGTAACACAGGAACAAACATCAGGAACAGGTACACCACGAAAGGGCGCCTCAGTATAGACATGACAGAGTATATAAAGGCTAGCCCTGGGCGGAGTCAGGAATACCAGGCCAATAAGAGAATGGCAATGAAATTAGGAATCAGAATGTCGCCACCTGCGGTCATGAGTACGGGCACTGTGATACATTAAACATAGTTTTAATGGCTTCTCTTTCACATTTAGAAATATTGGAATAAGAATGATTGATTGTTTTTATGTGGAGTAGCCATTAGATCATTCTCAACCATCCTTTGAAAGGTTTTAATGGACGCATTATGGCTCACAGGATCATATTGCGATTTAGGTCTGAAAGGTGTCATTGTTCCTGTAGAGACAGATGTCCCCTGGAACACTTCTTTCAGGCGTAAATTGCGACCAAATCTATAAAGATCAATCTGCCAGTCAAAATGTGATAGTAAACTGGTGGATACAAAAGATAACCCTTTTTGTAATAATCTAGTTTCACCTATAGTCATTGTATATGAAGATAAATTATAAATCAAGTCTTGGGCAACGGGAGCTTGGTGCTGATGTCTTTTGGTACTGATGTCTTTTAGTCTTGCCCCCCCTCCTCGTCCTCTTCCTCTTATGCTTCCTCTGTTCTGTTCCTGAGATCTGGTTGTGACGCCTAAAAAAGAGGCTTCTGCAGGGCCACTATCTGTTTCGGATTCTGTAGATGAAGCTGACGAGTCGTCTTTGTCAGTTAAGCCCTCTAGTTGTGGTCTTAATCTTGGACGTGCCCTATAAGTCAGTCTTCTATAGGGTTCACTAGCTCCTGCTGTTTGTAGTCCTCTAATACTTTGTTTAACTTATCCCTCTTTTATTTTGCCAACTTATTTTTGTAAATCTCAACCTGATCATTCATTTTTTTTAACCAGTCTGTATCTTTATCATTTGTCAGTATCTCACTGTTTTTATTATCAAATTCTGTGATTTCTTTTCTTACTTGACTGAGTTCTTGGTTAATCTCCTCCAACACCATCAGATCCAGCGAACATTGATTCAGGATTCCTATCCATTTTCTACAAAAGCCAGCGTTCATGCAACCTATTGTTGGAACATTTTTTATACGGAATCCTCTTGGAATCTTTCTTTCTCGATGGTATTCAGATAATGTTATACCATGTAATAATAGATCCACTTCAGGTTTCTTTAATTTAAGTATCTGATGATGTAGTTCAGTTGGAGTTGATTTTCCATAAGTGGAAGAAAAGTTGTCTTTGAATAGTATTGAATCCGTTTTAGATGGATCGATTTTGTAGAGATGAGCTTCCGTTTCTTTTGCTCCTGCAGTTTCAAAAAATTCCTCCATGGGTCTTTATAGCCTGTCTGTAAAAGATCTTGTATGACTCCTTATATTTCTCAATGCATAGTGATCAGAAAGCAAAAATGTGGGTGCAACCACAATGTAATGGATATAAAGATAATCCAAAACTTAATATTTAGCAACAGTCAATGGTGAGCACTCCAAAACAAAACATTAAATATTGTTATATTGCCTAGGTGCATCTCGTGGCGTAAAGCACACAGAGAACAGTCATTGGTTTGAAATCCCAAAGTACAAAAGCACTCATAGGTCTTTTGTCACGAAAAGATAAAATCTAAGTTTATTGTAGGTAGTTATGCATTAAAAAAATCAATGTTTCGGCTTCATTGCGAAGCCTTTATCAAGACAACTAACTGGATGTGTAAATCGATCTTAAATACAGTATGTAGCGGAATTAGCACCAAAAAGCTATGAGAGAACGCTGAGTGATGTAAAATTGCGTCAAGATTACAGCGGTGAAACTATAAAAAAGCTAATCTTGACCCTTTAATTGCTGGGCTACAAATAAACATTATTGCAATCTCAGTGTTTGCAGCGCTAGTCCGCTACCACACTAAGCTAATCACGGAGGAATTTATACAATTTATCCAATATTCTAAACAATGTTACGACAACTGCCTTCTTACCACTGTGTTACAAGAACCAGACAAGATGATGGGCATGTATAAACCTTCCTGTATCTTATGCTTAAAAACAGACATATCAAACATGTTATTCAGTTACAAACGGGAACCATGCCTGTCCATCCGATTGTTCACTCGTCTATGCAATCTAAATGTATCAGTTAAACTCTGCTGCAGCATCGGGGGGCTTTTATATGACTCTCTGATGGCTCTGTTTTAGTCACCTACACAATACGAGTGGCTTCTCACTGCACAATCGGATCGGTGGTCATTCGAGAATTAATTGATTTATTAAGTAAATTCGTTGAACGGGGGTTTGCATATGAAACAAATAGTTGTGTATGATTGTATCATGACATTATGAATGTACCTGCTTGAACTGCATGTCCCAAGCACCCTGTACTAGGTCTCCGTGGTGTCTGCTAGAAAGCAGCACACGCAGAGCCAGGGGTGTGTGGACCCGTTCTCTAAGGACCCCACATTTACAGTGCTTCTGTTCTTCTCAGATGGATCTAATGGATAATGACCCCTGCATGTGAGTCATATGGGACCTGTACACCTAGCATGGATTTGGTCAACAGGTTTAATGATTACGCTGGACCACCGACACCAGGTGGCGCTTCCATGATCTAGGACACAATAATAACATCACATGCATAAACCTGATGCCATTCTACTGAACATCTTTATATTATGATTTTTCATGTTAGCGGGACTCTTTATATTTAACGACAACCCTACAATCGGAACTCTGTGATGTCTGTCTAATGATAGCACACGTAGAACCAGGGGTTATAGGTTTCAAACAGCATTACACAGTGTGATGTATACACATGATGATGGATTCAGAATTGATTTTGGGTATCACAAACCTTGTTAGTGTGCATACCTCTAATTCAATAGTTAATTATTGCCCTAATCCTATAGGCATAGGGCAATATATGGTGTCGGTGACCATAAGCCTTTCCGGTTCTTGTAACACAGTGGTAAGAAGGCAGTTGTCGTAACATTGTTTATTATATTGGATACATTGTATAAATTCCTCCATGATTAGCTTAGTGTGGTAGCTGACTAGCGCTGCAAACACTGAGATTGCAATAATGTTTTTGTAGCCCAGCGATTAAAGGGTCAAGATTAGCTTTTTTATAGTTTAACCACTGTAACCTTGATGCAATTTTACGTCACTCGGCGTTCTCTCGTGGCTTTTTGGCGCTAATTCTGCTATATACTGTATTTAAGATCGAGATTTACATCCGGTTAGTTGTCTTGAGAAAGGCTTCGCAATGGAGCCGAAACGTTTTTTTTTTTTTTAAATGCATAACTACCTACAATAAACTTAGATTTTATCTTTTTGTAACAAAAGACCTATGAGTGCTCTTGTACTTTGGAATTTCAAACCAGTGACTGTTCTTTATATTTATATATATATATATATATATATATATATATATATATATATATATACACATTCACAAACTTGCTTTGTTTGAGAGCTGACTTTTGTATGTGTGCGCCCTGTGCTCTTTGTGAGTGTGTGTGCGCCCTGTGCTCTTTGCGAGTGTGTACACGCCTTGTACTCTTTGCGAGTGTGTGTGCTCCCTGTTCTCTGGTCGAGTGTGTTTGTGTGCACAAGTACTCCCTGTGCTTGTTGCAAGTGTTTAAGCTCCCTGTGCTCATTGCGAGTGTGTGCACACCTTGTGCGTGTTGCGAGTGTGTGTGTATGTGTGTACGAGTTGCAAGTGTGTGTGTGCGCGCGCCTTGTGCGTGTTGCAAGTGTGTGTGTGTACACGTGTTGCAAGGGTGTGTGCGCGTGCCCTGTGCATGTTGCGAGTATCTGCGCATGCGCCCTGTGCTCGTTGCGAGTGTGTGTGCGCGCCGTGTGCTCATTGCGAGCGTGTGCTCTTTGCGAGTGTGTGTGTGTGTGTGCTCCCTGTGCTCTGGGTGAGTGTGTTTGTGCGAGCTTCATGTGCTCTGGGAGCACGTGTGTGTGTGTGTGTGTGTGTGTGTGTGTGTGCGTGTGCACGTGCTCTCACTCTGGGCGAGTGTGTGTGTGTGCGCAAGTACTCTGTGCTCTGCGCGTGTGTGTGCTGTCGCACGTCCTGTGCTCTGGCCGTGTGTGTGTGTGTGTGTGTGTGTGTGTGTGTGTGTGTGTGTGTGTGTGTGTGTGTGTGTGTGTGTGTGTGTGTGTGTGTGTGTGTGTGCGCGCGCGCGTGTGTGTGTCCTGTGCTCTGGGCGAGTGTGTTTGTGCGCACGCACCCTATGCTCTGGCCGAGTGTGTTTGTGTGTGCACGCGCTCTGGGCTTGTATGCTCGCCCTGTTCTCTGGGCTTGTGTGCTCACACCCTGTGCTCTGGGCGAGCGTGTGTACGTGCCCCCTGTGCTCTGGGTGGGCGGGCGGGCATGTGCGTGTCCCCTGTGCTCTGGGCGGGCATGTGCGTGTCCCCTGTGCTCTGGGCGGGCATGTGCGTGTCCCCTGTGCTCTGGGCGGGCATGTGCGTGTCCCCTGTGCTCTGGGCGAGCGTTTGTGCGTGCACCCTGTGCTCTGGGCGAGTGTGTTTGTGTGAGCTCTCTGGGCACGCGCGTGTGCACGCGCTCTCGCTCTGGTCGAGTGTGTGCAAGTACTCCCTGTGCTCTGGGAGTGTGTGTGTGTGTGTGCGCGCACGCCCTGTGCTCTGGGCGTGTGTGTGTGCGCGCACGCCCTGTGCTCTGGGCGTGTGTGCGTGCGCGCACGCCCTGTGCTCTGGGCGTGTGTGCGTGCGCGCACGCCCTGTGCTCTGGGCGTGTGTGCGTGCGCACGCCCTGTGCTCTGGGCGCGTGTGTGTGCGCACGCCCTGTGCTCTGGTCGAGTGTGTGCAAGTACTCCCTGTGCTCCGGGAGTGTGTGTGTGTGTGCGCGCGCACACGCCCTGTGCTCTGAGCGTGTGTGTGTGTGTGTGTGCGCGCGCACGCCCTGTGCTCTGGGCGTGTGTGTGTGTGTGTGTGCGCGCACGCCCTGTGCTCTGGGCGTGTGTGTGTGTGTGTGTGCGCGCACGCCCTGTGCTCTGGGCGTGTGTGTGTGTGTGTGCACGCAAGCCCTGTGCTCTGGGCGTGTGTGTGTGTTCGCACGCCCTGTGCTTTGGGCGTGTGTGTGTGTGTGCGCACGCCCTGTGCTCTGGGCGCGTGTGTGTGCGCACGCCCTGTGCTCTGGGCGCGTGTGTGTGCGCGCGCCCTGTGCTCTGGGCGCGTGTGTGCGCGCGCGCCCTGTGCTCTGGGCGCGTGTGAGCGCGCGCGCCCTGTGCTCTAGGCGAGAGTGTGAGCGCGCGCGCCCTGTGCTCTAGGCGAGAGTGTGAGCGCGCGCGCCCTGTGCTCTAGGCGAGAGTGTGTGTGCCTTGTGCTTGCTGTGAGTGTGCACCTTGTGTGCGTGCTCCCTGCACTCTGGTTGAGTGTATGTGCACATACTCCCTGTGCTCTGGGCGTGTGTACGTCCATGTGCACTTTAGGAGAGTGTGTGTGTGCGCGCTTGCCCCATGCTCTGGGCAAGTGTGTGTGCACAAGCTCTGTGCGAGTTTGTGTATGTGTGTGCACGCGCACCTGCTCTGGTCGAGTGTATGTATGCATACTCCCTGTGGTCTGGGCGTGTGTGCGCGTGTACTCCCTGTGCTCTGGGCGTATGTGTGTGCGCGCACGTTCTGTGCTCTGGGTGAGTGTGTGCACGCGTGTCCTGTGCTCTGGGTGAGTGTGTGCACGCGTGTCCTGTGCTCTGGGTGAGTGTGTGCACACGTGTCCTGTGCTGTGGGCGAGTGTGTGTGTGTGTGTGTGTGTGTGTGTGTGTGTGTGTGTGTGTGTGTGTGTGTGTGTGTGCGTGCGCTGTGCTCTAGGCAAGTGTGTGTGTGTGTGTGCGCGCGCGCCCTGTGCTCTGGGCGTGTATGTGCGCGCTCTGGGCGTGTATGTGTAGTATATGTAACATTCACAAACTTGCTTTGTTTGCTCTGAGAGCTAATTTTTGTGTGTGTGTGCGCTCTGTGCTCTTTGTGAGTGTTTGAGCACGCCCTGTGCTCTTTGCGAGTGTGTGTGCACACTCTGCCCTGTGCTTGTTGCGAGTGTGTATGCACCCTGTGCTTTGGGCGAGTTTGTGCGCATGCGTCCTGTGCTCTGGGAGTGTGTGTGTGTGCACGCTCTGATCAAGTGTATGTGCGCGTACTCCCTGTGCTCTGGATGTGTGCGTGTACTCCCTGTGCTCTGGGCGAGTGTGCTCTGCATGTCCTGTGCTCTGGGCGAGTGTGCGCCTGCATGTCCTGTGCTCTGGGCGAGTGTGCGCCTGTATGTCCTGTGCTCTGGGCGAGTGTGCGCCTGCATGTCCTGTGCTCTGGACGAGTGTGCGCCTGCATGTCCTGTGCTCTGGACGAGTGTGCACCTGCGTGTCCTGTGCTCTGGGCGAGTGTGTGCCCGCATGTCCTGTGCTCTGGGCGAGTGTGTGCCCGCATGTCCTGTGCTCTGGGCGAGTGCATTCACACACTTGCTCGCTTTTGTCGAGTGTGTGCACGTGCACCCTGTGGGGTGTGTGTGTGTGTGTGTGTGTGTGTGTGTGTGTGTGTGTGTGTGTGTGCGCGCGTGTGTGTGCCCTGTTCTCCAGGTGAGTGTGCACGTGCGTGTGTCATGTGCTCTGGGCAAGTGTGTGTGTACGCTCATGCCTTGTGCTCTAGACGATGTGCACGCACAGGACACACGTGCTCTCACACTCGCCCAGGGCACTCGCACTGACCCAGGGCGCATGTGCGCACACACTCACGCACCCTGTGCCCTGGGCTTGTGTGTGTGTGCACGCACCCTGTGCTTGTGTGTGTGTGCACGCACCCTGTGCTTGTGTGTGTGTGTGCACGCACCCTGTGCTTGTGTGTGTGTGTGCACGCACCCTGTGTTTGTGTGTGTGTGTGTGCACGCACCCTGTGTTTGTGTGTGTGTGTGCACGCACCCTGTGTTTGTGTGTGTGTGTGTGTGCACGCACCCTGTGTTTGTGTGTGTGTGTGCACGCACCCTGTGTTTGTGTGTGTGTGTGCACGCACCCTGTGTTTGTGTGTGCGTGCACGCACCCTGTGCTTGTGTGTGCGTGCACGCACCCTATGCTTGTGTGTGCGTGCACGCACCCTGTGCCCTGGGCTTGCGTGTGCGTGCACGCACCCTGTGCCCTGGGCTTGCGTGTGCGTGCACGCACCCTGTGCCCTGGGCTTGCGTGTGCGTGCACGCACCCTGTGCCCTGGGCTTGCGTGTGCGTGCACGCACCCTGTGCCCTGGGCTTGCGTGTGCGTGCACGCACCCTGTGCCCTGGGCTTGCATGTGCGTGCACACCCCCTGGGCGTCGGGATGTGTGTGCGCACACATGCCCAGGGCAGAGTGTGCGTGCACGCCCAGGCTCTGGCCGAGTGTGTGAGCATGCGCCCTGTGCCATGGGCAAGTGTGTGTGCTTGCGCGCCCTGGACGAGTGTGTGTGTGCGTGCACGCACCCTGGGCGTGGGCTTGTGTGTGCGTGCTGTGATCTGGGAGTGTGTGCACGCCCTGTGTCACATACCCCTGAATACTATCAGTCAGTAACCCATCTAATATCTTACCCACTGCTGAAGAGACGCAGGTATATAATTTCCCAATTTAGATCTTGCCCCCCTTTTTTGAATTACTACTACATCTGCTTTTCTGCAGTCACAGGGCACTATGCCTAATAATAGTGAATCAATAAATATTAAGTATAAGGTTTTTACTATTGCTAAACTAAGCTCCTTGCATACCCTTGGGTGTATGCTTATTCACTATACCCTTTTCCATTCTCTTTTGGACTTTGTTCTCTTTAAGCCATGTGCATAATAGGATAAATTATGTGATTCTCCAAGATTCGCCTATAGCCTGCGATTGTTGCTTCCTTTGTGTATACAGAAGAAAATAATTTGTTTAAGGTGCCAATCAGTAGATATTCAAGTCTGTTAAAGATGTGATACAAACTAGCTTCTGGCAATCTACAGAAAAGCATACGAATCAACAAAGTTCTTTATTATCCTTAAGTGATCTTTAGTCCAGCGTATGAACTTCAAAGGATCACACCCGATTCAGTGTGGGTTATAGTATATGAATATATAGTGCTCTTAAATCGACTCAGAATCGTTACTCAGGTTCAGCCTCCATCACCCAAAATCACATATTAACGCTGGTGTGGTATATCAGGGTAATACTGAAAAAATTGCTTCTAAAATTATAGTGGTGTAGCTAGAACCCTCAATTCAGGTGCCGTATAACATAATCTATTAAAAGGTAATAAATTCACAGAAGAAGCCATTAGATCAGGCCCGGCTTTAATCACATTAACTAAGCCGTTAAATCAGACCTGGCTTCAGTCACATTCACTGACGTGCGTTTTGCCTCGAGGCTTGATCACAGTGTGTGCCTAATGTGTAACATAGGAATCATGGGGGTAAGTTTCCTCCTTCTGGAGGGCAGGGTATTTCAGAAAATGTAAGGCTACTGATGTGGAGACTCCTCTCTTCCTTCCACTTTACCCTAACCTACTTTGGGTTATCTGGTTCTGGGGATCAGCTTCCAGTCGCTCTTCTATTTTCTGTCTTTGCTGTTTGTTAAAACTGAGTATGTCTGATGGGGGTAAAGTGGAGTAGGCATGGAGTCCCCGCTGCCAGAGAGCCATTTTAGGCAAGTGCCCTAACCTCTTTGCCGGAGGATATTTTATTCCATGGTTCCTGTGTTCCACATGAGCTAAGAAAAGGATTTGTTGGTAAGAACACAAGTCCCATTTCTGCTCATAGGCTAAGTGAATTTTTAATATAAACTCTTGTCATGTCACTGTCCAAATTGTTGTTGCTTTTTGTTCTCTGGTCGAACCAAAATTATCCTCCTAAAACATGCTTTTGTTATTCTTTGTTCCCCAGGATACTTGAAGCTGTGGCAGCTACACAAGCCTTGTCTCTCTGCCTATGATGCAATCTTTGTAGATGAAGCACAGGACTGCACGCCAGGTGAGTATATTAACCCTTGCATAGACTGACCATATTTCCTTGAGACAAAAATGGGACGGGGTGTGGGACAGACGGACAGTGGGTCTCAGTCACTCCTAGTCTGATCGTAGTAAGTTGCAAGCAGCGAGAACGTGTTTGCTCCGTCTCTTAGTAGCGGTGTTATCTCTCTCTCTCTGGCCAAAAAGCCTGCCCCTGAAGTAAATCAGAACTTCCTCTCTTCGTCACTCAAGCTAGTGGTTTTACTGTGTTTACTGTATGCATTGATTGCCATAGAGTCATATGACTCATCGTCATATCATTGTCTAAGAGACTCTATGGTAATTTACAATAGACTTGAGAGTCTTAGACAGTTATGAGTAATTCGAGTCATAAGACTCTATGGTAATCGATGTGTACAGTAAAACAACTAGTGTGACGAAAGGAAGTTCAGATTTACTTTATCTTTTGAGATATAAACAAGCCGCGTTCAGTTTTTTTACAGAAAATTAAAAAAACGTATATGTTATATTAAAAATGGGACAAAATTGACATTTATATTAAAAAGACGGGACAGTCTGGAAACATGAAAAAAACGGTACTGTCCCGTTTAAAACTGTACATATGGTCAGCCTACCCTTGCAGTGCTGTATGGAGCAGTGTGAAATTACTCATCCCTCTGATGATTTAATGGTTAAAATACATAGTAGGTTTAATAAAGTATCAACATTTGGTTAAAAAAGTTATAGGCTCTCGTAGCTGACCTTAGTGGAGAAATCTAATGCTGATCTAATTGCCCAGAACTTCGTTTTCTATATGGTCTATTGGATTATTATCATAAATGACACAGTCTGAACTCTTCTTGCTGTGTTTTTGTGTTCAGTACAGTAAAAATGAAAGTGACAGTAACTCTTAAAATGTGTAAAAAAAAACAAAACAAAACGTTGTAGGGTTTATTCCCAGAGTAAAAAGAAGGGTACTCCCAACTGCTGAAAGGTATTTTATTCAAT